>JBCEWB010175738.1:0-10113 GCA_039654565.1 Peronia peronii
GATGGATGGATGGATGGATGGATGGATGGACAGGTGGGCGGGTGGGTGGGCAGGTGCACAGGCATTCAGGCAGACAAACAGACAGGTAGAGAGAGGCACATAGACAGAAACTTCGACAAACAGACGGACAGAAAGACAGAAAGCGAAAGAAAAAATTTAAAACGTGGGAGAGCGGGAGACATAAGTAATAGATGCAGATGTAAGAGAAGAGGGTAACCCAGGGAAGGAGGGAAGGAAGATGGGGGAGGAGGGGAGGGCGGATGTTCAGTGGTTCTATTTACTGCCCATGTCATAGACTGACATTTGCTGGAGCGGTGAGAGTGTGTGCAAACTATGAGTATGACTAATGGCCCCAGTCCTCTCGGCGATGACACAACATGGCAAAAATGCAATCTATACATTGTACGAGCAACTTGCAGCTCTATTACTGTTATGACTGGGCTATAAGGAGAGCCCCATAATGGAGAGAGAAAGAGGAAAAAAAAAAAAAAAAAGAAAAAGAAAATTTATGAGAGAGGGACAAGATGAGTATGTTTGTGATAAAAAGTGTCCAAGGATGGTTACGGAGGTGGAGATGTGTGGAGGGAGGGAGAGGGGGGGGGGTGAATGACCACTATGTTTAACAATATGGGACAAGAGAGCGAACGAAACAAAAACACAAAAACAACGGAGAGGGCTGGGGGGCGAAGAGAGGAATCAAGACTAAAGCAGTAACAGGACATTAATAGAGTATGTATGCAGTAGAGTGTATGTAAGTGGAAAAGGGTGGTGGGGGGTGCAGGGGGACCATAATTACAATTTTCGACAGAAAAAAAAGGATTTGCGGGAGAGAGGGAGGCGGGAGGGGGGGGGAATCAAGTATGTGGGAACACGGGGGTGGTGGGGCTGCGGGTGGTGGGTGGATGGGGGAGGGGATGTCATGATCAGAGTGTGGCACATTTTACGACAGAAACAGCAAAGCAGGAGAGGAGATGAGAAATCCAAAAAAAAATCATGTTTAACGTTTTACATACAATGAGGGGAACAACCAAATAGAGGGTTGGGAATCCGCGGCCTGCATGTTTCACATCTATTATGTTGACTGAGCTCAGCCCCTTATTTCATCATGACTTTTGACATGATTGTGTGTTTGCAATCTTGGCGGTCTCCCTGTGTGAATGGTACGTGACTGTAACATCTCTCATGTCGTGCAAATGTCATGAAGATAGCACATTTTTGATTTAAAGAGTCAGTCAGTAATAGAGTTTGTAATCATCGCTTCGCTGTCATCATTGTTGCCACCAGCAGCAAATACTGGCCACATACATACCTCAGTTAGTGCCAAAGTCCGCACTGCGGAAAGTGAGAACTGACTTGTTTTATTTTATCTCGGACTTGACGTGCGTTCACGGTTTGGTGACCAAAAAAAAAAAAACACTTTTGTGTAGAAATTTGAAGTTTGGCAATTTGTGGATTTATGCGCTAAAATAACAGACATTCTCAGACTTTATTCCGAATGCCTTTGATTCTTTTCTCGATGCTCAACTACTTACAGAGTTCGTTACAAGGATAATGATAGATGATAATGAGAGTGTCTTTATAATTCAGCAATCTCCAGTTTCTTTGTATATTAGACTGTATCAAAATCCTATCTTATTCCTCTGTTAAGATCTCCCTGCTGAGTCACGGATATTCGAGTCCAATTAAATATAAAACATGTGGCGTGCAATCTGTAAACAAAAATAAATAAGCAACATTCCCCAGCTGATGGTCACAAACCGACAAGACCCATAGAGACCGAAACGCTTCCAGTCCGGTTTTTGTCTCTGTATTTCAAATTATATGAGCAGCCACCGGTCGGATGTAAACTTTTGTCTTTGAATTCTTGTATTTTAATTTATTTTTTATTATATCTATTTATTTATTCATTTGGTCTTATTGTTGTATTGTGATATATACATCCTTTGTTCTTTTCTCTTCATTTCTCCATATTATCTCTCTCACCCTCTCTCTCTCACCCTCTCTCTCTCTCTCTCTCTCTCTTCACTCTCATAACATACGCTTTCTTCTCAGTTTCACCCAATTTTTCTTTTCTCTCTCCACCACCCCCTCCCTTTTTTTCCATCTTCTCGTTCATAGGGGTATTTTGTGTTTTCCGCTTCCGTCTTTCCCTCCACCCCTCTCTCTCTCCATCTCTCTTTCTCTCTCTCGTAATGTATGCCTTTACCTCTGGTCCACTCATCTCTTCCTCCTCTCTCCACCTCTCTCTCTTTCTTTCTCTTCTCTCTCGTTTCACTCTGTTCTCCGCTTCACCCAGTGTTTCTTCCCTCTCTGAACTTCTCTCTCTCTCTCCCTCTCTCTTCTTTCTATCTTTTCTTTCATATTGAATGTTTTTTCCTCAGTTTCACCCCGTCTGTCCATCCAGCCTGTCGCCATTCTAGATATCCTGTTCGTTTTAATGCCTTTCTTGTTTATGCACAGAACAGGAGGTAATGGCAGAAAAAGGGATGCGTCAAACAATTTTTGCAGCTTTTATCGGAAGTTGTCTACTTCAATCGAGATGGAATATGGCATTTACTACCACGATATGTAGCATTAAATTTGACATTATACACATATAGAGAGATATTTTTTATCTTATTCGTTCTGAAAGTTTACAGAATTTCACAGAAAGGAACGTCAGACAGTAATATATTTAATTATTTCCACCTGTTCTTGCTTTTTTTTCTTCTTTTTTTTCTGTTTTTTGTTTTGTTTTATTTTTTCATTTAATCAAAAACTTCGGTGCCATGAGCTTTCCCGAGCCTCCATCCATTTCTTGCCCATAAAATGCTGACTAAAGCAGCTTATGAGATTTTAGCCAGAATTTCAGCTTCCTGTGTGAGATATGATTAATTTTCAGCGGCCATCTTGAAAAACTGCATATTGTCCGGTGCTGCCCTCTGTGCTACAGATGTAAACTTCCCCACACACTGAGGCAACCAGTCTGTCCCTTCAGATGATTTTAGGGAAAAAGAATTTTCTATGTTCTGCATCTAAAATATCTGAAAGCGGTTGCGATGAAAAACATTTAAATCGTGTTTTCATTTTTAAATGTATATTATTGTTTTCTTACAATTTAAAATGTTGTCTTTGATCAAGAGTAGGCGCAAACACATTGGCTGCCTGACTGAACATGAAACAAATACAAAAAAAAAAAACAAAAAAAAAAACATCATACTAAGTCAAACAAAAGACAGCTATTTAACAAGTACTTTAAAAAGAAAGAGTGTATTGTTATAATTTATTTCTTTAGCGTCAGATCAATAAATATGTCCGTCACATCATAGGGAATTTTGATATCAATGAAAATGAACCACTTTGAAGACAAAACAATGTTTTATTTATTGGCAGCCTCATGTTTCAGTTAAACGGCAACATTTCTGCCTCTGGTAATGTGTCTGTTTGACATTATAAAAGCACAGTTTGCTGTGAAATTGTCTTCTGCAAAGTAATGTGTCCCTTTCCTATAACCAAGAGATAGCTCAGTAATGTACTATGAAATGTTCTCGAGCCCAGTGTGTCTTTTTTGTAACACAAAGACATAGTTTAGTCGTGCCTTGAAATGATTTTGTGCCGATTGTTGTGTTCGTGTTCTATATCAAAGACATAATTTACTGCTGTGCTATGAAATCATTCTTGTACTATGTCAGATCCGGCAGGAAATCTTCAGACCAGGATTTCTCCACTGCCTGTGTTTAGGCTATTTCCAAAAAAAAAAAGAACATATGAATATCTGGTACCAGGAAAACGTTGTTTGATTTTCTCTCAAACCTAGACTTTTTTTTTTTTTAAATTTCTCCTCAAAACGACCGATTTGCATGCAAATGGCGACACTGCTCTTTATACACAGCTGGTCCGTGAGGAAATGGCGAGTTTTAGGGGAGGCGATAAGAAAATCCAATAGAGAGGGCGGAGAAGAAGGAGAGGGGGAGTTCCCCCGCTCCAAATTAATGTGTTATTACTGGTGTTTTCAAAGTAGCAGACAGCGGTACATGTGTCATTTTTCACAGTTCTCAAATAGAAAAAAAACAGATAAAAAACCCAGGTTCTTTGATCTGAGCCTACATTACACAGCCCGGCCACTCCAGCCGTTGGCCATATTTTATTGTCTTTTTGCTGCCTGCTCTTTTTCACTTTTTTGTTTCAAATTTGTCTCGGCTGTCCCTGAGAAAAGGTGTAGGTCATGGGCAAGATTCTTTGACAAAATGTCTTTCCCTTGAAAACTTACGTTTCAGAGACAAAAAAAAAAGGGCGCTTCAGTTTTGCCATCTTTCTCTTAACACACAGCGAACAAAATGCAGTTCTAAGACGTGGAAAGTTATAATTGAATGACATGGGCAAAACAATTAAATTTCTGATTTTTTGAAAAAATGCGTTTTGTCATAGTATGTTAATATAGGCCATGGCGAAACACGTCGTAAGGACAATAACTCTCCACGCCGTGCTAGATAAGGGACTAAACTCTCCATTGTTTTTGAATGCACTAAGTGGACATCTGTGTCTTCGACGCGAACAAACATACAGCGCATTGAGACTAGATCTAGTGCAAAGGAAATAAAACAATAAAGTTTATTGAGATGGGACATTCAGTAAGGAAGGACAATATCGACCGTGGGGCTTGGTAAGAAATCTACAGATCTAAACGATTGTACATCACGACTGACTTTCTGGGATCTCAACGAGTCAAATTGAAAGCCAGCACGTGTCTTTTGTGTGTAAGGTTTAGAATGGCATACACTCGTTATATTGCACTTGCACGTTGGATTAATGTTCAAATAAAACATTTTAGCAGTTAGAGCTAAGTGGTTTCGTACTTGTGGGGTCGTTTTTGACATTGATGACAAAGGGTTTGCTGTAGGTTTAAAGACAGTTTTCGATGTCGTATAAAACATTGAATGCTATAGATTGAAATTTTCTATGTTAAGATAAACAAACGTTAACAGCATAAATTACATCATGACAATTACGAAGACAAGAAGGGATCTAAACAGATTCTTAAAATTGATCCATAGGCAACACCGCATTTGATGCACAATCAGTAAACTAATTAAAATAGAATAATACTGTTCCTATGTTCTCTGGTTTCCTTGCCAGTGTGCTGTATTTGTATGAGCAGTATAGAACTTGCTGAGAACAATGTGGCAAATTGGGAAAACTGAAGAGACAATACGTCATGTTCCACGTCAGAGAGCTAATTTCCATTTCTTAACCTCAGATCCGCTTAACGACTCGCCTGTCACACTAGGACGCCCTTTCAAACAACACAACAGCACACAGTTTCTCTAAAACTGCATTCATTTTGTATCACCTTAAGGCAAAAACTGTCATTTTTCAAACTAAAGAATACCTTATATCGGTTACAGAAACGTCGCTGCTGCAACTAGCAGATTCTATTGACAATTTTAGGCCAAGTAAGTAGAAGCTTCCATGTATCAGGAATGCGTCGTTCCTCTATATCGTCAGTGGTATCAAGCTTGAGTCATATATTACAAGAACATGAAATATCTCCTCTAGGAAAAGATAATGAAACAATAAAGAAAGATGGTGTCGGAAATCGCTAACGCCGTAAAACGTGACTTTGAAGTTACGAAGTGATCTTTGTTTTGATGTGCTCTTGTTACTATTTGATATTTCTTTGATTTACCACCACGTTTTTCGTAGAGCCGGGCAAAGAAAGTGTTTGCTCGTGTCTTTGATTTATGAAGATTTAATGGGTGCTGAGAGCGTTTTTCATCTTCTTGCCACGGTTAACTGTGGGTAATTTGTACATACGGACCGTGGATAATTTGCCATTTGTCTCGCGGGCTGTTTGGTCTGAAAGTATTCACGTCATTTGGTGAATCATAGATAGAGTATGTCTGTATAAACATAAATGTATTCAGTTATCTTTGGCCAGCTATCTCCGATATGTTCCTTACTTCATCAAGACACTTGTCCGAGTTTTGATTTGCCTTGCCCTCTGATCATGTTCGTTCTCTTTATATCTCTCAGTCATCTGGAGACGGCTATCTCTGGCTCTGATCATTGTCAGATGTTCGTCATTGTTTGTTTTTGTTTGCATATCCTTTAAGGGGGCCTGGTGTTCAATAGTCGATATCACATTTTTCATTTCTCCTAGTTTCTCATCCTTTGTCTTTTTCTTTTTATCTCATTATCCTTCTCTCACTCTCATTCACTCTGTCTGTTCTCTTGTTGGTCTTGCTCGATAGCCCCCCTCTCACTTTTCATCTTTGTCTGTCTGTCTGTCTGTCTGTCTGTCTGTCTGTCTGTCTGTCTGTCTGTCTGTCTGTCTGTCTCTCTCTCTCGTGTTTCGTCCTCTTACTCTCTCTTTCTATAGCGCCCAAGCACTCATTCTCCCCCCCCCCCCCTTCTCTGTGTTCCCCTCCCTCTCATTCTCTCTTTGTCTACTGAAGTCAGATCAAAGCACAATGAAGAAAACAATACGAACTACGATGGAAGAATGGGCTATATAACTAGAAAAAAGAAAGATGAAGAAATAGAGTAACAAATACTAATTACGAAAGCAAACAAACAACCCCGTCATTGTTGCATGTTGAAGGAAACTACAATGGGAAGATATCACAACAGAAAGAAAAAGAAGAAAAAAGCGCTTTGATTCATTGATTCAGATTCCCATGCATACAGGCGGCGCACATCATACTTAGTACGGGTGCACCTCTTCACCAGGCACCATCAACTACATGATAGATAGACAAACAGATAAACAGACGGATAGGCACACAGAAAGACAGCCAGGCAGGCACAGAGACAGACAGACAGACAGCAGGCATGCAGGCAGACAGTCAAAACAGCAGACAGACTAACAGGCGGAGATAAATAGACAAATACAGATATAGATAAACCATGAAGATATGGACACAGATGTTACATAATGTAACGCTGTAATGCGTGTTTCCGTCAAATTGATTATAAAATCACAAGTACACATAGAAATATTCTAATCAATCAACAGTCGTTCAAAGTAAGCCACTATCAAATAGGAACAGTCTATGAGCAATGCTATGTAATAAAGTTTACGCCAACTGAAAACAAACAAACAAAAAAAGAAATAATGATTTTGAACAGGAAATAATAAAATTGTGTTGATCGCAAAGCCATCATACTGTAAAAAAATAATAATAATAAAATTAAATAATTGAAAAAAATTCACCAAACACATTTACCCACATCGTATACACACATACTGTATGTTGCAAAATGCACTCACCCACATACAGACAGTTCACTTCAGCCACGCTGTTTGCACGTGTTTAAAAAAACAAAATTAATGACTAACGCCTATCCCACATTCATTGATTCCCCTCCCCCTGACCCCCCTCCCCTTCCCCCACTTGACATCAGATCATTGATACAGTCAGTCGAAGATGCAGGCGTACTCGGCGGTGAATGACAATTAGTTTATCCTTGTTTAAAAGATGACAGTATACGCTTACAGACAATATAATAATTGGCCTTTTCTCATTATGCTCAATACTACTTGGAGACCAAGGCGGAAGAACTTAGAGATTTCAATTTTTAATATTTTCAAGGTTACGTGCGGTTCTAGGCTTTTCACCGAAAAAAATCAGAAGGAACAGCCGCTCTTGTCCCAAATAACGGTTGAATCAATAACTTCAACAAACAAAAGCAAAGAAGTTTAAAAAAAAAAAAAAAAATTAAAAATCGGTTTTCTCCCATATCTAAAAAAAGTGGACAAAATATGTTCTTTCCCCCTGGTCTCCATGTCGTAATGAAGAAGAAACAACCCTCTCATATAGACCGTAATCTTGAATATAATTATTTACAACTTTGACGTTTAATTTTAGTCTTCACTTGTATATGGAGTTCGTGTATTTATTTCCTATTTATAGAAAATCGACTGTGTATTTCGTATGTATGCACCTATCTCAATTCTATCTCATCCTGTACTATTGTAGACACGGTCGGCATTTTTTGTTGCTACATGTATGTCGAGAAAAAAAGAAAGAAAAAGACACACATACATCGATAATCAGAGACTTAGTCGACTCTTTTTGTGTGTGTGTGTGGTTTTTTTTTTTTGTTCGACTTTAGCTCTGAACAAGAGCTGAAGACGCGTATCATACATGCAGACTCTAGATTTATCTTTCTTACTTCTTACTGCCCCCATCCCCCATCCCCCATCCCCCATCCCCCATCCCCACCCTCAACGTTGTTTCACTTCCCTCAACCAACAACAACAACAGTAATAATAAAATTAATCAAAGTTGACGAGATCGAGACCTCAGAAGCGGATATTTCTCGTCTCTGGTTTTTTTTTTTTCTTTCGCCTTATTTCTTTTCTTTTCTTTCCCTTCGTCCTTCTGTTTTTCTTTCTGCTTTATTATAAATACAGTTATGGGCAAAGCCTCCCCGGACTGTTGCCACATGGCGAGCTGAGGTTTATGGCAGAGAGGGAGAGAGACAGAGAGAGGGATTGAGCCAGCATCTGGTGGCAGCTTCCCGTACGGCTGTAGGAAGCCCCAGCACGGAGGTCCCCACCCCACGGGGAAACCCTAGACATTCATAAATGACACCATCTCTATTAATTTCTTAAACACGCTGGAGGTAGAGAGACAGAAGGTAAGGGAGGGGGGAGGGGGGTGCAGCCTGCTGTTAATGACAGGAAGATAGGAGGGAATGGAATAGAAGGAATAGAGAGGAATGGAATGGATGGAATAGGAAGGAATGGAATGGAGGGAACAGAAGGGAATGGAATGGAAGGAATAGGAAGGAATGGAATAGAATAGGAGGGGAAGGAATAGGAGGAAATGGAAGAGAAGGAATAGAAAGGAAATTGAATGAATGGAATTGGAGAGGATGGGATGGAAGGAATGGAATGGAAGGAATGGAATAGGATGATAATGGAATGGGGGGAATGACTAGAAGGAATAGAAAGGAATGGAATAGAATGGAAAAGAAAGAAATGGAATGGAGGAAATGGAATGGAGGGAATGGGGGGAATAATATTCCATATTATGGAATAGTGCAGTGAATGTAAGGGAGGAGGGAGGGGAGAAAACGAGACAAAGGGAAGTAACAGGGCTGGTCAAAAACTCTGTAAAGAACAAGGTATCAGGGTGAAAGAGACGGCTTGGTTGGGGGGGGGGGGTTGATGATGGGGAGGGCAGGAATGGAAAGACCGTGATGGAGGGGAAAAGGAAGAGGAGAGAGAGAGGGGGGAGAGAGGAGAAGAAGAAAGTGATATAATCTAGATGGAAGATGGATATCCGTATATAAAACCAAACAAAAAAGTCCGAACAATTCAGGAAATCTGTTTCTTATGGCTACCTATCTCAGCAACGCCTGTATAGTTGTGAACGCTCATTTCAAGATTTTCGTGGGTGAATGTTAGTTTTGATTAGTTACTCCGGTAGTTCTTGCTGTTGTAGGATATTATGGTATGTCAGCTTCATTTTGGCACAAGTCAGAGAGATGCCGTTATCTAAAGGCAATCACGATGTATTCCAACATAAACATTCTAGCATTGCAGAACACAAATTCCTCCTGCAAGCAAGTTATGATATTATCACGTTACGTAGCTGTAAAACAAGAATGTATACATATATATATTATATATATAACTTGGAGCACTGAGTACAATGGGTAAATAGCTGTACACCTGATAAGTGACAGTTGCGCTGCTGACAGCGACAGTCGGTCTGCCTACCTGCTACATGATCCAGACTGCGGTAGCCACAATGCGTGAAAAAACAAACAAACAAACAAACAACGAAACAAAAATAACAACAAAATTAGCATCTTATTATGAAGCCAAGCATAAAGGAATAGTTGGAGCGGGGGACGGGACAGGGAGAAGCAGGGAAGTGTATTCCTAGGCTTTAATATTGAAGGCGAGATATATGTTATAGATAGTGTAACTAACAAGAAACAAGGGAAGAAGCTTGGAATTCGCTTATGAAGAGCCATAACGAAATATCACCATAAAGTCAAGCTAGAAAGAGGGGATACGGGGTAGACGTTTAGAAACATAAACATATTAGATAGATAGATAGATAGATAGATAGATAGATAGATAGATAGATAGATAGATAGATAGATAGATAGATAGAT
>JBCEWB010175749.1:0-25347 GCA_039654565.1 Peronia peronii
CCCCCCCCCCCCCCCCCCCCCGTTCCCGAAAATGAGTTTTTGGGATCAAAACATCAAAATCGGATTAGACACTTTGACCTCTTCTGATATGAGAAGAGTAACAGCAGGGCCCGGAAACATCGGCGTGATGCCTCCAAAACGTTATGCTTTTCTAGAAGGCTGAGGCTATTCAAAACAACTTTACACAAAATCCAATATGGCAGCGTTGTCATGGCAGCTGGACAAAAAACAACAACAAAGAAATTCCACGTTGCCCGTTTAATTTCAACATGTTGAATCCGAATTTGAAGCTTAATAATTCCTTAGTTCAAGCATGCAAAACAATTCCTCTCAGGACCTACATCACCCCCCCTCCCCCCTAACCCCTTTAACCACGAACTGTGTTCTTGTTGCTAATATTGTTCTAATCACGAATTGTGTTCTTGTTACTAATATTGTTTTTAATATTGTTTTATTCACGAATTGTGTTCTTGTTACTAATATTGTTTTATTCACAAACTGTCCTTGTTTTAACCACAAGCTTTTGTTCTCGTTTCTGTTGGGCTTTGGAACATCCCTTTCATGCTATATATATATATTTGTAATTACACACATAAAATCTTTTCGTACATTCCACTTCGTTTAATATTTCAATCCTGACACATGCCATGCACTAAAACTAAATTTTGATAAAGTTTTCACGAAATGTAGTCCATGTTGAACACAACATGCATTTTCTAGATCTGGTCTATGACTACTCTCTACTGAAGCTGAAGCGGAATTGTGTGACTTTTAAGCTTTTAATTGTAGCATTTTTACGTTCTTTTTGCCATAAAGTATTTCGGGAGTTGATTCTAAGAAACATACATAATAAAATTCATTCCGTTGAATATCCTGAAACAGCATGCACTACTAAGGTAGAGTAGATAGTCAAATGTCAGATCAGCTCTTTTTTCATTTATGAACAAACTCATCCCGTTTTGATTTAGCAATAGTTAGATTTTAAATTGGACGGCCAGAGTCGTACACTAAAGTTTGCTTCTCAATAGGCCTACCTGTTTGTAACCAGCTTTGGCCATACATAATAAAGCAAACACACGCCTAATACGAACAAGTCCATTTTTGTGTTAGTTTCTGCAAATGTTAGAGAAACAACGTTACAATCCATGAGTCTACAAACATTCGTTATAGATTTCATGCAGCTAACGGAGCAGGTCCAGAGGCCTGGATTTACCTATGATACACATCGTGCTGAGGTCTTTCAAACTGCACTCTGCAATATTTATAATTCAGATTGAGCGATAAGCGAAAATTCATTACAGATTGAGATGACTGAACACTAGACTTCTATTTTATATGATCTGCCTATAGCGGGGGAAAAGATTATTTTATCTGCATAACAATTTGGCAGGTATTTTACCTGTTTCTGTCAATCCTCAACCATAAACCCTGACACAATTTGTGTGCTATATGTTGTGTTGCAAAGGCGCCTACAAGAGTTGATGGGAACAAGTTAAAAAAAAAAACACGCACACTTAAAAACTGCGCGCCTTTAGGGAGTCAAAAGTCACTGGCAAAATAAATAGGATGTTTGCAGACACAGACAAACAGGGAACTTTAAAAAAAAAACCACAGGAACAACGTAAAACACGGACAAACAAGAACTTTATAACAGAAAACTGGCTGACAGGGAATGTTTTTTAAGGATTTCTATTTTTCAAAGAATGACCTGCAGTTATCAAGCATTTCAGAGCTGTTATCAGCATATCTGTAAGAAAAACAAAAGCACATAGGTATAAAGAAAGAATTTAGACACAGATAGTAAAATTTATGTTGAATTGACAATTGATTCAGGTCCTTAAATACTGTCAATTTTATACCAAAAGCCCAAATAAAAAGGGGAAATAGTGGAACATTTCACATAACATCATCATTTTCATGTTTCAAAGTAAACTATTGAGTTAGAAGAGAACACATAGAGAGCAACATCGAGGGTGCAACCCAGGGGATTCACACGAGGATTCACACTGAAATTCTGTATTCAGAAGATGAATTACAAAATGTACAGAAAGGTAATGAGTTTAACAGTGGATACTGGCATACAAACACACACACACACACACACACACATATACACACACAGACGAGCAAATTAAAAAAGAAACAAAAAATAAAAATAGAGAACATCCATAACAGTGTCCACATACGAATGAGTTTCAAATCTGAATGAAAAGCCGAACTTAGAGCAACATTTTCATCGTCGCTGAGAAATACGAACTTACGACACACTTTGCCATTCATCGAACGCGCTCATTACTGAGACTTCTGTTCGAGAACATCCCAGTGAAGCACTAGATGGCAGTAGACTTAAAACTCAGCAAAGCCTTGTTGTAAAATGATCATTAATTGTGAACCCTTCTCCAATATCTTTCAATGGAAATACATGACACTACTGAAATCCTTAATTACTTTGATTTCTCATGAATTTAAGTATTATGACAGCGTTGTTTATTTTTTTCATTTTGATATTAGGTTTTCAAATAGCTGTCTTTATCAGAAAGTTTAGAATGTCTGCATGATATTCCACGACTACCACCATTATGATCATCATCGTCTATTCAGCATCAGTTCCTTATATATCTATACGTCTGATCTACGTTTTGTATTTGTCTGTTTAGTTTTTGAAAATAAAATTGAAATGAACAATCCAACACATCTACACAATCGGCTGCAATGCCTGAAAATACAAAACGATTAGCAAGCCATGGATTTTGAAAAGAGGAGACAAATTAGAGAGCTAAATAATTGCATTCCACATCTTCGTAAGCCAGAAAACATGACATGTGAAGGGAGAAAGTTTCTCGGGATATTTGGGGCCGAACAATAGCTTTTGGCTGAGAAAAAGATAGAATACATTCACTGCGTGCTTCCCCCCTTTTTCTTTTTAATTGTCCATTGATGCAAAACAGTACATTCAAAGAGGGCATGGCCAGGACAGTTCTATAGAATGCAATACCCCCAGAAAGGATGCGCCAGAAAGGATCGATAAACAAGATGGACACACATGCCCATATCGAGACGAATGCCAAGATGGGTTGAGACAGCCACACAAATGGATCGCAACAGTTGACAAGAAAACACGGGCTCGAAACACATTAGGTTATTAGAGGTGACACTTTGATACAACAGCCTTTCAACAGTACATGGAAAGACACGGTAAGTAACAGCCACACGCAGAAATGGCCAAATCACAGATAGAAATAGTTAAAAACAAACACCGTTTCAAAGATAACATTCACCAGATCAAAAATTATAGGGATAACTGGAGAGCAAGGGAGACGGGGTGGACATTCGTAGAGAGGAACACCAGGGCGAGGAGGAAGAAAAAACCCCAGGAGTTTGGGAAATTCGCCAGTTTGACGTTCTCTAACTGATAGTTGTTCTCTTACCCCAGGTGTTCGCAAACAATCTCAGCTATGTATTGGAAAAGCCCTCTAGCTTCGAGGCCCATCCTAGGCAAATAGCAAAAACAAGGGTTAAATATAAAAAAAAAGAAGGACAGACATAACTCAATGTTTAAAAACACCACCAACGTCGACATTATGTGATTTCTATAAACGAAAGTGTCATTTAAAAATAACTTATTTAACTACACAGGAAAACTTGAGCTCTCAATCTCATTTCTTGCAGCACTGCAGTTGACACAGCGTCTCATCCGACGGCGAAAATCGCTCAAGAATTGTTTCGAATTTCAGTCCGTGGGAAAACAGCTGATAAAATTACAGCTCCATTCAAATCAACAATTCCAGCCATATAATAAACATATTTTGGTTCAAACAAGAAAACAGACAGTAAATAACGCTCACGGGGACAGAAGTTTGCTTATATATTAAAAGTGCCCCGAGTTCATTATCATTTCAAGCAAACAATAATGTGCAAAGATAATTCATATTATGCACTTAATGGCCCACTCTGTTTAAAATGGCAATTAAATTAAAAACTCCGTTTAGTGCACTGGCAAAAACTATAAGGTAAGATACTTCTATGAAAAGCGTTTATAAAAAAAAATCTAGAAGATATTTTACTTTATCATCTCTATCTCCCCCCCCCCCCTCCTTCTTTTTTTTCCCTCATTGGCAAAGGGCGGAGAAATGGCAAGCAATCCCACCAGATCTGGATATCAGCTCTGCAACCTCCCGTCTCAACTGATAATATTGCCTTTTGTGAGCACATGTGTCACTGAAATGTAGACATATTTGTCTGACTCTGAATTTCGTGAACGACGGTTTTGTTCACAGTATTATTATCTCCACGACGGGCTTGGTAATGGTCTCAGTTATGAAACTTTAATGATGTGAAGACTTCGAAATCGAACATTTCATTTACCTCACTTGGCTCTGGCCTCTTCTGATAAACCAATGACCTGTTCCAAACGCTGACATCCAAACATATCATTACTAAGGCTCTGTTTTTGTTCTCTACCAGGCACAGCACTTCTGGTTATTAGCTTTATCAATCTGAAGGTTTTTAATAAAATATAAAGTTCTTTAATGGCAGTTAAAGGGTTAAGTTGAAGTAACATTTTCCCTTTTCCTTGGGCAAATGACAAAGTTATCCCACGGATTGTTTGTCATAGGAAAATAGTTTGAAGATATTTAATCGCCAATAGCTACACCAAATTTTTTTAGCAAACATGTCAGATACTGCAAACTATTTTGTATGTGCCGAGGAATATAACAGGTGGTGGAAAACAGACACTATAATTAAATCTGTAGTATTTCAGATTTTCCAAACATTCATTGCTATCCACAGCAGCCTAATCGTATGAACTGGTGTTTTATAAAATATCATTCGTCAAAAAGTTCATAAACTCAAAGGTGCTTTTGTACTATGTACACATTTGAGGATAAAATTGTCATTCCATAACATGCTATGGGGGGAAAAAGAAATGACGAATTAATTTTAAGTTATATTCATTCCCAACAGAATCTGTGGCCATTCCTCATGAAAATGCTGACAATTATGAAATAAGAAAACAGTAAGGAAAGATGTGACTCACAATGTCCTTCAGGCATGAAAGTTTCCGTGCCAGGGACAGAAGAAAATAACCAGAGAAAGAGAGAAGATTGCACAGTTTAACTATAGGACTGCAGGTGCTCTGGCACAGGACAACAGGCAAATTGAAAGTGAGTGGAAGACAAACAAACAAGAGAATAGTTTGCAAGGATTTCGATATGATGTTATATTGCATTTGCGAAGGACATTCAAACGTTTGTTGAAGTAGTCATTAGAGCTATATTATACAGCTCGTTGCATGAGTTACATGGTGGATAAGGGAGGTGAGACAGATGATGTAGAAAATGAACTGAAGTGTGCAAAAGGGGACATCAAGATTACTATATGTGATCAAGATTACTATATGTTGTAAAAGATATGCATATCATAATGACTAATATTTTCTACACTGGAGTCTATATGAATGTGAGGCAAAAATTGTCAAAACGTATAGAAAACCGTCATCTAAATAAAGCCAAAGTAAACATCAGATCCTACATCATCAATAAAAAGTAGTCATTTAATCATCATTTGACAAATGTGCATAGGATATTCTCCCCAACTTCTATAAGGTGCTTACCGATCCTGAATGTGCCAGCATTTCTATCTTAATCGTTTTCAGATAAACATAACTGTTGGTGGTCTGTGTAAGATATACCTTTATCATCCTCTTTTGCTCTTTGTTATACAAACCATGGGAAAACAGTGAAAAATATGTTAGATTTAGGCCAAGAGGAGGCCAACAAAATTGTAAGATATATTGTGTTACTAATGTGGGAAACAGAAAATCAAATAATAAACTTTGATCAATGATGCGGGAATTATTCAGAGCATTAAAACTCTGATACTTAAGAATATCTCTCTTATCGTTCTTAGATGCAGAACAACAGGGGGCAACCTATGCAATCTCTACTTGCTTCATAGAATTAAAACTGAGTTATGATGATGCGATTATAACACACCACAAAAGTATTTATATTATATTAATCAGCAAAAGCAACACTATCCTAAAGCCAAAGTGAGCAAATCTAAGATCTAACTAGAAGAGAAATCTCATTTTGGATACAAGTAGCCCATGTGAGTGTAAAATTACAAAAAAAAATCAGCGAAAAAGTGGGATTATTGTGAGTATATAATGCGCATGTAGGTAAGTCAAAATAGTACATTGCAAAAAATATTTTTAAAAAATAAATTCTTAAAATCCCAGGTGGGGAGCAGAAAAACCAAATAAAATGACAAATGTTGAATGGAGAGCTGTGATGACTTACGTGTCATGCGGTATCTCACTAGTCTGCATGTCTACCACGTTACCGGTGCTCTTCATGTAGACGTGGTGAAGACATCTGAGGAACGGCTTCTTCATGACACTCTCTATGCTGGGGTTGTTAAGGACGTTCAGGAGCTCTTCCATTGGCAGGATGGTCTGACACAGAGACTCGATGAACAGATTCTCACCCTGGTCAATCAATGGAAGCAGAAACACTTGAGCTTAGGACTAGAGTAAAACAGTAGGATATGTATGTGAAGAACACTATTGGACTATTAGGTGAACACACTAGTGTTGTATGCTAAGACTGTCATGTATATTCAATAGATCCTCCATCGATATGATAGTCTAAAAGTAAAACTCAACGAACATATTCTTATCCTATGAGAATCAATGGGATGAAAAGATATCTATCACTTAGATGGATGGATGGATGGATAATGGATGGATGGATGGACGGGTGGATATATGGAACGCTGGGTGGATGGATAGATGGATGAATCCATCTGTAATTTCTTTCATCCATCCATCCATCCATTCATCCATTCGCCCACCATATGATAGCTATTTTTCTCTACAAGAATATCCTACCTCAGCGCAGGCAGCCAGCAGATCCAGTAGACTGATATAGTACCTCAGCCGGGACATCCGATCAGAATGGAGCAAGATGGCCTCCCTGCAATAGATGATCAAGTCTTAATTATTCTTTCAACATTACAACCATGCACTTAATTTAAAACTTAATTTCTTAGGAAACATACAAACCGTTTTAGTACTCCAGATTTTCCGAAAGATCGAGCAATATGGTAGTGCGAAATCAAAACTTGAACTTCTTATTAATTTTTTTTTTTTAATCAACGCTCGGATTGCGGACAGGAAAACACTAAATGTACAGATTAGGCTAGAAAACAATAACCAATAGCACAAACAAAACAAAAAGAAAAGAAGGCAAACTGAGCAAAGCAACAAACAAACAAACAAACACCCCCCCTCCCCCAAACACACACAAAGAAGCTAATGATGAAATTATATGTGTTATCATGTCAGATGGATATTTAAAGTATCCACTGGTGCCACCAGTCGACACACACGACCATGTGTGAGTTTAAAAACAATTCTTCATATTAAACTTAAAAGATTAGACTTTATTAGCAAAGAAAGAGTACGACAAAGGTTAGTCTACAGACTCCCTCGTTTAAAGTCACGTAAAGTTTAGATATCTTTTCATACTCTTCAAGTCTCGGCATTGCAAACACTTCTTCCTCAAAAACAACAACAACAACAGCAAAGCAACGAAACAAACTATCACAGACTTTGGAAGTCTTTCTTTGGTTTTCAAGGCTATCGAGAGAGATGAAGCACATTTACTTAGACCAGATGTGTGGCTCTCACAGACAGATGATGTTTTCTCAGTACATCTCTCACCACAGACAATCACATTTTCCTTGGTTTTCCTCTAAAGCCTGACTCGTCCATGTTGAAAGCTCTCTCGTGGTGGGGGAAGGGGAGTGGGGAATAAGAGGGGGGAGAAGGGCAGGAGGAGGGAGGGGGGGGGGGACATTCTAAAGACGTGCCTGAACCATTTCACTCTTTGACCCCATATGAGATCAATAACCGGTTTAACTCCGACTTTTTGCCGGACATCTTGATGTTATTTCTGTGGTGACTTTTTTTTGTCTTCCTGATATTATCTCATTTTATATGCTGTGACTTTTGCTTTCTTTTACATTTTTGAGAACAGATCATTGATTTAAATAACGAAAGAGAGAACAGAATGAATATATGCACTGCAAGGGTTGATGATCACGCACACTGGTCAGTATCAAAGACCACTCACCTTTCTTCTCTGGGCAGGTCCAGGACAAAGGCCACTTTCTTGTAGTTCTGCATAATGTACTTCATGACGTAGGCTTGGTTCCGTTTGAGGGTCAGATCCGTACCCGCGACCTTGACAATCATGGAAAGTAGGTCAAGGAATTCGGGCCCTTTCTCCTGCAGATCGGCTGCTCTGTTGACAATCTTCTGGATTTGCCTGGGGTTGATCTTCAAACACGTGTTTTGATTACCATAAAAGACCTGAAACAGAGAGGTACACATGAAATGATTAGTCTGTCTGTTTAGAACCATCATTTATAAGAAATGACTATTAACAAACAAATGATAAGCAGGATTATGTTAATGTGCAGGAATAACTACTGATTAACCAACCAATCAGGTATTCAATCAATCAATCAATCAATCAATCAATCAATTAATCAGTCAGTCAGTCGATCGATTAAACGATCGATCAAATAATCAATGTCGAAAAAGAAATAAACAATCAGCCAATCAATGAATCTATCACTTGATTGATAAATTAACCTGTCACCAATATATCGATAATTCAGTGCTACAAAGCTTGTTTTCATTGCCTGAAGAAAGTTTGCTTGTCGTCTGTCTGTATGTGCAGCAAAACCCTGGGTTCTCTATGCACACTATATCCAGCCCGTATATATGAAAGAGCACCAACAGATCAGTCCAATTAATGAAACAGTGAAGCCAAAAGCAAATCAGACATTCAATAGACAAAATTATCACCAATCGATCTATTTAATGATCCTACCTCTCTGAGAGCAATGGCCAGATCATTCTCCACTACTCTGACGTCCAGCAGGATGTCCAGTCTCTCAAAGATGTGCATCTGGACTGACTCGTTCTCGCGGGCGAGCAGCTTGAGAAGGTACAGGGTTTTCCTGAACACAGAGGTCATCCCTCCATATTGTTCCTAGAGCAAACATAATAAAATAAAGACAATGTTCTGATACATTATTGCTCCACTTATTCATTCCCATGTCAAACTGAAATATCACCCCTTGGTCTGACGGAGAACTGAACGGGTATACAATTCAAATGCAATGTCTTTCATTTACTCTCCATATTTTCTGGAGAAACCGGTATAGATAGTGTTAAAGACGACATTGCCAATGCTAATAATGTCACCTTAAAATGATGTTGTTGTCCTAATAAAAAACAACAACAGAAAACAAAAAACAAAAACAAAACAAAAAAACCTCAGATGGCCTAAAAAAACTGGTGGGACAACTCTCTCCTCCCCCGCCCCCCTCCAAAAAAAACCCCAACAAACCTTACAATATTTTCAATCACTTTACATCTGCAGATTTTCAGGGGAAACGCGATATGGAGAGTGTTAAAGATGGCATAAGTCGGACACAGTGCCAATCTGCTCACTAATTCCCCAATCAAATTGAAAATTTGAGATTTTCATGAGAAAGAGTCATACAAAATATTTTCTTGTACTTTTAATCATTTACGCAGCAAAACCAACGGAGAGAAAAACACACATACACAAATAATGATTTCAAATATTAGACATGATAAATGCAATGTATAACAGCAAATAATTTGACTGCTGATTGTTATCACGAGCTGACGTGTGTACACAAAATGTTTACAAAACAAGACAAAAAAAGAAATCAAAGCGAAAAAGAATGGGAGAAGACAACAGAAAACAATAATCAGATTATAAGAGAAACAGCAGGAAAATAAGGGTAGCAATTATAATTGAAAGGTTTGGGTTTTATTGACTCACAAAGAGTTTGATGTCCACTTCTTGCACCAGAATGTCAAACAGGATGATCAGGATTCCTGCAGGTGACACAGAAAGACAATGTTGATTAGCTGTGTACTGGTCGCTAACAGGGAGACAGAGAATGATAGATCGAGCGTCTGGCAGATTTGTAGATCGAATAAATGATAAACAGACAGACAGGCAGACAGACAGACAAGCCGACAGACAGACAGACAGACAGACAGACAGACCGATGTACAAATCGATAAATCTGTGAAATGAATGACGGACAGACATGGATGGATAGACAAATGGTCAAGGAATGAATGGAGGTTTAAAAGAATGAATAAAATGACCGAGTGAAACTTAAGTATTTATATACATATAGAAAAGAAAGGTGATAAATAGCAATAATGCTGGAATTAATTATTGTTCTTAATGTAAACTTTAAGAAATTACTAAACTATTTGCAGCATTAAAAAAAGTATATTTTTACATTATGAGTACCACCAAGCATCACCGTAACAACATCAATAGCCACAACGACGACAAAAATAACACCAACAACTACCACAACAACAGCAACAACATCGCTATTGAGAGTTACAAGCACAACAACAATCAAGACAACAATACATAACAACAACCACCACCACCACAACAACAGCAACAACAACAACAACAACAGCAACAACAACAACAACAACAACAGCAACAACAACAACAACAATAACAACAACAACAATAATAACAACAACAACGGCGGCTGCATAAACAACAACCACGATAACGAAATCATGCAAAACAACAACAACAACATCAACAACACCAATCACGTCACCACCTCCATCAACACCATCATCAACACCAACCACAAACTGCACAGTATCACGAGGACTGACATTATTGGCCTTACCGTTGCTGATGAGAATGTTCTGGTTCATGGGATGGGGCTCATCGGGTGTCATTGGTAAATGGCAGAACCTGCAAACACAGAGAGATTTTATCACAAACCCCACTGGTCATCAGTGAACATTCTATGGTCCAAAGACACTTAAAAGGGAATGGACATAAATATATACATACTCAACCCTATAGTTAATAGTTCTAATTTTACCATTTGCAAGACCTTCCACTACTTGTTTTATTTACCTTCTTCTCTATGAATGGAAGTCGTTTACTTTTGGGATATTAAAAGAAAATAGCTGCTTGATTGCTATTTCTCACCAATAACTATATTTTGCTGTGAACCCATAATATTTTGGGTAAGATATGAGAAAATCTGTTCCAGTAATACTCTATATAATATGGGAGAAAAGACTGACATAGACAGACCGACGGACGAAGGGAAGTAGGGAGGAAAAGATGGATGGATAGATGGATGAACGGACGGATGGATGGATGAATAAATGGATGGATAGATGGATGGATGGAAAGGCCGATGGATAGATGGATGGATGGATGGATGGATGGATGGACACTGACTGAGAGACAGACAGACTTACTCAGCCAAATCATCCAGAATACTGCCCATCAGCTTGACCTGTTCATTGTCCAGTTTAGCCCTGGCCAAGCGTCTGAGCATGGGCATGTTCTTCAGTACCTCTCTATGCACACGGGACGAGTCTTGGGTCAGCAGGATCTGAGGGTAGAGCGAGTACATGGTATTGTATGTGCTTTGTTAGTGAGCGAATGAACAATTCACGGAAAGGTTTGTCTTGCTAAACAGTGTTAATAATAAAGAAGATGTCAGATGGTGGTAATTTATCCCTGATTCAGATCTTCTATTTCATGTATTCTGAGTCGTGACTGGAATAGACAGAAGGATGAATGGATAGGTGGATTTTTGTATTTTCACGTTTGAACTTTACTTCTATCCTTACAGCAGTTGTTTCCTGCCTAATATTCTCTGTATTTTTAACAGAGATTGACTGAGCTCGTGTCAATTAGAACAAAAAATAATATTTCTCTTTTTGATTCGATACAAATTCTGCGGTTTTATCTGATGTTGTGTTTTCTCCTTAGAGAGTAATATGTAACCTGCTGTGATTATTTATCCTGTCAATTGTTATCTACACTGATTCAGATGCAGGTCTATTATGCCAATGACTCACCTGAGCTCTGAAGGACAGATTGAACATGTTGGTCTTGGATGAGTACACCTTGTTGAGGATGTTGAGAGACTTGGTGATCACTTTGTTGTACTGATACTTGCTAAGATCCTGAATGGAATAAAATAAAATAGAACAAACATGGTTGTTAAAATTCATATTTCGGTCTAGCTAAAGATATACATGTCGAAACATGAAAAAAGATACTAGCTGCAGCACGGTACAATTAGCATGATGTGGGATTGATGTTGTCTAATGGTAATAGGTTACAGTAAATGTTCAGACCGAATCTTAGTGATGAGAAAATCAAACTTCGCTGGAATTAAATAATCATAATGGCCAGATCATATCGCATTAATTTTTGGTGAAAGCGGTAGATAATACTTTTGTTTTAAGAGTGGAGGCTGTAGGAGAGTGAAAGCTCAGTGTGTACATAGTGAATTATAAGTATCTCATACTTGGACCATATTACAAAACGAGCAGGTCGGCAGAACCATTATACAGCAGGGAGGGAAGCCAAAAAGAGATGGACAGAAGAAATGATTGGACCGACAACATCCAGGAATGGACACAGAGAACATTTAAGGAGACCCAGACCCTGCTGGCGCACAACCGCAACAGATGGAGAAGACGAGTGCAGAAGTCGTCAGGAGGCCGCCCAATGGCCTCAGACGGAGTACAGGGCCAAGTAGAGGAAGAAGAAGAATATAGCCCATATCCCAGATAATGCACAGGGCACAGAAATTCTGGTCACCTGAATCGTTCACTTCTCAGGCAATACTTAAAACGGTCATTTGCATGTATTAAAGGCTGACCAAAGATACCTTGGCAAATGTAAAGTGCCTTGTTGAGGTCAAACCCTGTCGAACTAAACACAATATGTTGAAACGATTAAAAAAAACTAATAAGAGTTTGATACAGACAGACAGGCCAGAAATAGTTTTTTTTAAAATATGTTCGTGAAAGATGCCTTCAGACTGGTGAGATGGTAACTTTCCTGTCCAACTGCAAGTTTAGAGTGACAAGATAGTGAAAAGGATGACTGTCTCTTGTGTAACTCACCATCAATATTTTGGTGATCAGCTCGATATCAAAGATGGCAGAGATGCTGAACATATCTCTTAGTTCTTTGTTCACCTGTCGCTGTTTTCTCAGGCTTTTCCTGCAACAGTCAGGGGCAGAAATATCCATGTGGGCTTTTTAAATGTTTATGTATTAAGTCTCTAAGCTCACACACATAATACCCTGATAATATATACTGTGGATATTGTTGATGACGGCTTTTGAAAATCAGGCTTTATAAAAATGAAATTAGTAAACAAAGAAACGAAAACAAAGGCTAGTATCAAAGGGGCGAGATCAAAGTATAATGCTGGTACAGGATTTAGTGTTGCTACAGGCATGCTTGTTACAAAAGCAAATAGCGCTAGTTTAAGAGCATAGAGGGATTACAACTCCAAAACACAGTCAGCATGGAATATTTTAGCCGGGCATCAAAATCAAGGGAAGTGATGCTGGATATCTCAATATATATAGATTGCCACACTACCATATTTTTATCCATGGTCTTCTTTAGTTTACTCTTTCCTCTATTTGTCTTATGCTCTTCCCTTTCGCCTCTCCCTTATCCACCCCGTTACTATTTCTCAAAGCCCTGTCTCTCATTCATTCGTTCACCGACTTACTTGGTTTGGTCATGCGGGTTGAAGGTATCATATAACAGAGGACTCAATACGTTAAACTGTTTCCTCTGGGCCACTGTCTGTTCAGCGATCTTGA
The DNA here is from genome assembly GCA_039654565.1 of Peronia peronii. Taxonomy (NCBI): domain Eukaryota; kingdom Metazoa; phylum Mollusca; class Gastropoda; order Systellommatophora; family Onchidiidae; genus Peronia; species Peronia peronii. The sequence goes on from JBCEWB010175749.1 coordinate 13,760, forward strand.
ACTTACCCACGAAGCTCTGGACGGAGATGGAAATGTCATCAGGAAGAAAAAAAAATCTGTTAATAACCTGTTGATTTGAGCATTAATCGGATATAACAGATATTAATCTTAACATTTCTCACGAAGATTTGCAGGCAGGGCTGTAAAAACAGGATATGCTAAGCACTGCAGGAAGAAAAAAGGGTATCGGTTAATGTGCTGGTTCAGAAACTCCCATCAAATATACTAGAGTTTATGCTATATGTCTCGCAATCAGTCGATGAGTCCTACAGCGATTTTCCACTCAGTTGAGTTACTGGTATCACGTAAAATCTTAATTCATACCTTCATATGATGAGCAAAGTTTTGAACAAGCTTGACTGTAACTAGAGATATTTGCTAACTGAAGAGATAGTAATGACCTCCCTATAAATTAGCTAAACTGAGGAGAAAAGTCTGCGAAAATAGGGAGCTTAGCACATACATCTATATTATATTCTTATCACGACATCCTGGTGATCATCTGCCCATAAGTGCAATATTTTCTTACTCAGAGACGAACGTTCTTTCAATTTTCTGCAATGTAAAACCATCGACATCAGACTGTCTTTTTCACATTCAACCGCTGGTTTTGCTGTTCAGGTCCAGCGACTCAATCTGACTGGCTGCGAGACATAACTATTGTTCACCAAAGCTCACCAAAGTTACAGAGAAGTAACTTCTCAGCATGATCGAAATCAAACAAGTATCTCTTGAACCTATGACAGTAACTCTTGATATTAGATTTTCAATGAAAATGCCCAAGGACGTTTCACAAAAGATAACTGCCCTTGTCAACCTAATTTTTAAGCATAAACCAACAGAACTGACCTGAAGCCGAGAATTTCTCTGGTACGTGAGGAGAAGATCCAAAACTTCCAGTGCCCTGTGTTGGAAAAGGAAATAATGTAACACTTTTCAGTATCTCTCAATATGCAGCCTTTCAATATCATGACACTGTTCTTCTCCATCTGTTGTTGACATTGAAATTATGGATTACTATGTAACTATGGTTATTAATTAAAAGGGGTTGATGATAATTATAGTGATGACAGAAAATTAGAAACCGTTTAAAAATGAATTAAACATTTTACGAAAATATTTCGAATATGCGGATTGCCATAAAAGAGAAAGAAAATGGACACAAATCTACAAGTGATTTGCATAAGGACGTGATGGTTATGGCTATCCCAAATATAGCGCAAGGAACAAAAGCAATGCTTAGGAGATATGGTATGGAATTTGCCAATTCAAACCCACTGATATTTGGCGTTCACAATGGCCGAGGTTTCTGGTGACTTCAAATAGCGATCTGCCAGTTGGAACTGCAGCACTTGTTTCATGGCTTCCTTGGAATAACCTGGGTGAGAGACAAGGTGAGAAACAGTAAACTGTGAAATACAAACGAGTTGGTGGCTTGACTGGAAGAAGAGGAAAGTGATATAAAACCAATAGTTGAGTTTGAAGAAGACATAACTACATGTTTTGCAACTTAAGTTGTCTAGTTGAGAGAAGAAAATAAAACTATATATTTTCAAACATAACCTGGTAGTAAATCAACACTGCTTTATTTAAAACTGTCTTATCTGTTTTTTCTTTAGTTCTCCAATTCCTACTCATGCCATCCTCAGTATATTTATTTCTTTTGGTTTATTATGTTTGGTTGTATGTTGCTTTTGATCACCTAAATACTCTCAATATCAATTGCTGAAATCATAGCAACGTGAAAAGCCTATAATAATCACAAAAATATTCAATATCACGTGTTTCTGTGCCACTACATTAGTTCTGCCACTAGAGGTGAAGTTCTCTGGCATTACACTAAAACTACACTCTCAAATTACTTCAGTTTTATTCCTGTTTAAAGGTAAACGTGAATTTTACTTTGGATGAAAAGACGAAGGCAAAGTAATTCTCACCCCCTCTTTCCCTCTTGAATTTCGAGTGTCCAACTATATAAATTCTTAAACTCCTTGTCTGTTTCCTCAGTTTTCTAGACTATTACAATTATTTATTGAAATGTGGTGATTTCTACCGTACCAGATTGTATATCGATTGTATAGGTAATACTACAGTTTTTTTTAGGGAAAAGCTTTATTACGAAGGGAATGAAAACAAGAGAGCGGGTGGGAGGATTAGTTGATTTTGTTCATGTTACTGTTCTCAGAGATTGAGGCAACCTCTGTGTCGGGACTTGAGGTCAGGTAGCCCTGAGCCAACATCAAATGTGACGGTATAAGAAGGGCCTGGAACTGAGTCTAGACTAAAGATAATGGATTGAGAAAGGACTCTTTTTAATTCTTTTACACCTGGGCTTGGCTATTTCATTCTGGAAGGTGAAATCAGATTGTACAGGGTCTTGACAAATGTTGAGTCTAGTAAATAAAGATGAACACAAAGTTACTTCATCTTTCTTTTTTTCTTGTGACCATTGTTGTTATATAAGTGACAAGCACAATCCCAGTGACCCTTGTTATATGAATTTCTGACAATCGAAACGTGTTCCACTGTGTAACCAAGGGACCGAGACCTTCCACCAGGTAACACTACATGTTAAATAAAGGAAAGTTCTTACCACCTGTTGAGCGCTGCTAGATTCAAAACAAGTCACTGGTGGGCAGGATGGGGTGATCATATTAAAGGATACGTCTGACACGTAGCCTGATCATATGATGGTTTGTGGAAAGGAGATGTGGATTAGTGTAATCTGATTATATGAGGGTTAAAGGAAGGGAGATGACGATATGGTGTAGTCTGAATACATGAGGGTTAAAGGAAGGGAGATGATGATTAGTGCAATCTGATCACATGAGGGTTAAACAAAGGGAGATGAATATGTGGTGTAGTCTGATCACAACAAGGATTTTTTTTTAAAAATGGATTTTTAAAAAAAATGAAATGGATGTGGTGTAGTCTGGTCACACATGAGGGCTACAGAAGAGAGATAAGGATGTGGTGTGGTCTGGTCATATAAGGGTTAAACGAAGATAGATGATGGTGTGGTGTTGTCTGATTACATGAGGGTTAAGGAAGGGAGATATGAATGTGGCTTGTTCACACGACGGTTAAAGGAAGGGAGTGGTGTAATCTGGTCACAGGAGGGTTAAAGAAATCAAGATAAGGATGTGATGTAGTCTGATCGCATGAGGTTTAAAGGAAGTGAGATATGGATATGGTGTAGTCCGATAACACGAGAGTTAAAAGGAGATGAGGATGTAGAGTAGTCTGGTCACATTAGGGTTAAAGGAAGGGAGATAAGAAGGTAGACAAGGAAAACAAAACAATAACATATACATGGTGGAAGGGGTCCTTATTTATAATGTTGTGTTACACAGGGTTAATGTCGTGTGCCTGAAACGATTAACATCATAAATGGCAAATAATCCCTTCTCTTTCTCATGTTTTCCCTGGAATTCTGTATCCACACAGCAAGATTTATAAAACTTGTCTGATTATTTCTTTTTCCTTATTCTATCTATTCTTTGGCCATTTCTTCTATTGAATAAATTCCATCGGTTCTTACAAAATCGATTCTTACAAAGAATTTATGGATGGAAAAGTGCATATGTCATTATAAGAAAGTAAGCAATGAAACTTTACTATTGATGGGAACTGAGACTTACATAGATTACGTACCTTTCTACTAGATAACATAGGTGAGGTATTTAGGGTCTTTGATTGTTTGTTACATTTGGTTGTAATAATGAAATGATAAAGGTCACAGGGTTACAAAACAACAGAATAGCTAATGGGAAAGCTTGTCCAGATTTGTTATTAAGTGACACGTTCACAAAACCTGCGAACACGAAGGGTAGACGAATTGACAACAACTGACAAGAACAGTAATTAATATTTATGTACAGATGATGATGGTGATGATACTTAATAATGCTTATCGTGTAAAATGTTGCTGTTGTCTACATGAGTAGTGGCCTAATGAATGAGTTACATAGTTATAACGTAAACCTACAAAATCCGATCCATGAGACAGTTGCTGGCTTCTGATTTACCAGCTATATTAAGCAACTTTAAGTTTAACTTCATCATAACAGAGAAAATATATAAAACGTACATTTTTCAGTGGTTCAAGTTGATATTTAAGGCACAAAATTATGTCATTCCAATCAAGTTCATTATTTTTTTTCTAAGTAATTTTTAAAGTAACTGACAATAGCGAGGTGAACGAAGCGTCCATCAGGGTAGGAAAGAGAGTGGGGGAGGGGGTAGAGAAGAGAAAGGAGAGGAGGGGAAGGGTGTCTCAGGTGATAGCGGGAGGGCGGGACAATGAAGCTGAGGGCAAAGGTCTTGTTCTGAGAAACACAAATCTCTACAAAAACAGCTAACGTAATTTGACAAAACGTTGTTCCGTGATTTCGACAAGATCAAGATTTATATCTCGTTTTGCGATCTATTGTGTAACATATAGTGAGAAAAATCGGATTTGTAGGAAATAGTAATAGAGATGAAATAACTGTGGAAAATTATATTTGAATAGGTGGAGAAAATACATAAATTAAACTCTGGTGAAATGGATGGCATCTTGTCAAAGTACGCTATTAAATGTCTCACCGCAGCCAGCAGAACAGAACAAAAGCAATTATTTTGGACAGCAAGATAGGGGATAAGGGGTGGGGATAAGGGACAGGTCTGGGGGGTCTATGACGTTAGGCTAGCAGAGCACCTAGACCTGGTCACACAGGTTAGTCTTGAAATTAGGCTTGTATGTCTGCCTCTTTCACATTGAAGATAATGCTTTTATTTCTTTGTCTTTTCGAAAGAGAATACACTCAAGTTCTTTCTAGTCTTCTTCTTTCTCTTCTTCTACTTCCTTCTTCTTCATCATCTTCTTTTGTTTTCTTCTTCTTCTTTTTTTATGTGTACTTAAAACAATAAAAACAACCAGAACAGTACTTCCAATTTTGTTTCATCATTTGTCACTGAAATTGTATTTTTATAACTCACAAAGCAGAATATTCTTCTTTAACCAGTAACAAGTCATCTGCACAGGTGGGTTTTAATCCTTTTTTCTCCATCAAATAGGCAAATTCGCCGAGATTCTTGTTTTATTTGGTCTTTTATCCTATTTTTGTATCAATTTTGTTTTACTTGTCAAATACTTTTATGGCGTTTGATAAAAGTATGGCATGGGAGGTAACTATCTACCTGAAGCAACATAGAACTATTCACCTTGACCTGTACATCTAAATTTAGCTTCTACAGCTGGGCATACTATGGGCAGGCCGGTTACTGCCATGCTTACCGGAGGTATCGATTATGGGCCCGTGGCGAGGATCGAAGCCACGACTCTTGGGTATGTTGGAACGTCCTAGATATGTAGGTAATCAATACTGTCATGGTGGATTTGGATTATATCATGATAATGAACCTCATTTTTTTTTTTTAGACAGTCAAATCAGATGTATTTCGCGTTGCTAGGAGCATGAGCTATAATTAATCATTCTAAATGAGGCAAAATCACTTGAGCCCTGTTATTCCAAACTTGTGAAGGAAAGAGAATGTGAAAACTCATTCTTATAATAATAAAGCAGTTTCATTGTTTTATGATTTTATGTTCAGAATTCTCGCCTGAGCAAGTTTTCAGATAGAAATTTGAAAAAAAAAAAGTTTTTGTTTCTTCTTTACTATGTTTGTTCATACTTCATGTCCATTGCAAGAAAAAGTAAACTGTCAATTGGCTGACTGAAACAAAATCAGTCATTGATTGGTATCTATCTCATGATTGTCTTTCTCACAATAGAACATTCAGTGGCCCAGTACTAACATGTACTATACTACCATCTTTTAAATCAAATTGTTTGATTTCAAATTTCCTAAGGAAGGAGAGCATGCGAGCTGCAGACATAGACATGCTTCTGCCAAGGCTTATGAGTAACCGAACATGCATACAAGTGACCCATTAGATGCTCTTTCCCCTCTCCCTGTCCCCCCCTCCCCAACAACCCCCAACCTCCCGTTACATCTTTAGCCCTAGAGTTCCTCCTTTCAGTGACAAGTGCAGTGCCTCACCTTTGTCCCGATCTTTGGGGAAGGGAAAGTCATGACGCCCGTCCAACAGACTGAGCATGGGAGGCAACAGCTGCTCCACATCGTCGTGGTCCATGTAGTAGCCAAACTTGACCAGGTGGTACAGCAGACGCAGGACCTAGGAGGCAAAGTTCAGAGGTCAGAGGTCAGAGGTGGCCAGGCTAAAAAAAAAAAATCATTCAAAGTAATGAGAAAAGCAAACGGAAGCTCACAAGCAGGGTCGGAGTAATGGTTGATTAAGAGCAGGGTGTGATGTGCAAAGGCAAGACCCTACGGTTGGTGTGCCGACATCACGTAGAACCCGTTTGTTTGTTTGTTTGTTTGTTTGTTTTTCTTTATTTTGTTGCCCGACGAAGATCAGCGGAAGCCTGCGTTCTGATCTTCCAAAAGCAGAGTCTCGCCTTCATATATGCTCCTCCCCATCTCCCCCCCCCCTCCCTTTTGTTTCACCTAGAAATCCTCCAGAAGTTCCAGCATCTACTCGAAATGAAATGGCACAGTTTACAGACTACCTTCATTAATATACTTGAAATAATCGTCTATGCGCACCATGAGACCACAACAGACGGAACGATGAGAATAGGATAATTTTCAACATTCTGAAACAGTGACAACAATAACAACAACAACAAATTTGTTATAAATGGACCAGAACGGCCCAGCCTAGATTCCATAATAAACAGTTGGCAAAACAAGATCAAGTCGACTTCCTTGTCGGTATTGAATTCAATGAAGCTCATAAAAACATATGTAGTATCATTTTTAATTCAAGTGGCCCATCACTCATACATTATCATGAAATTTATAACATCCAGTTAATGTTCGTAGCCATAATGAGCTCACAAGAATGGGCATTCGCAATAAGAAAACAAAAACAAACAAACAAACAAAGTGAGTTAAGAAAAAATTTGTTCAGAAAGTTTTGTTCCTTTGGAATACGCTAGTCGAATGGGCGGGAAAACGGAAATCGCAAACAAATAAACGAACAAATGAGCAACACCCATCAACCTGTCCGTCTGTGTATCCTCCCCCCCCCCTCCGTCTACCTATACTTTTATAAAGCCCGTTTCCATTTCATTGCTCCGTTTCCTTTCTCTCACCAGTTGTTCTGGGAGACAACCGTGAAATATTTAACTGACAGGATTGTTCTGGTGTGGCTTATCTCCCTTGATTTTAGTTTATACCAGTTTGTTCCCTTTAAGACTTTTGCATAAAATAACACTGACTTCCACAGTTCCTTTTTAAAATTTAAAAATAAACTACATGTCCTCTCAAGCATATTTGATGATTTTTAAAACAATCTGTGGAGCGCAAACATCACACTATTATTAAAAAAATACCGGGGTTTTCTTAGTTTAAAGTTCTCAGAAACTGGAAAACACATCAGTATTTTTCTTTTCATTCCCAAGAGCAGATTTCTGTAATCCGTCTTTTATTTCGACTGTGTTGTTCTCATTGTCACTATTGCTATTGTGTGTGAAGTTTTCTGACCTTGACCCACAAGCTTCCATCTTCGCCCGTCCATCATGCTTTGCTGTCCATTCCCTCTCGTACACCTTTCCCAATCCTTTCACACTCCTAGTCTCTCTCTCTTTCCCTTTCTCTCCTCTATCTTCCTCACTCCGTGCTTTCTTTTGTCTGCCTTCACCAGTGTTTGGTCAAATCAAGTCTGTTATTGCCTTTCCTGTCTCATCGTCCCGGGCTTTTCTTTCTCTCTCTTACTCAGAATTGATACATCATGTCACATCCCATTTCATTTTTGCACACTTTTTCTCGAATCGCTGTCCTCATCCTATCTGCACTCTGTTTCTTCATCGTCCCCTCGCCTTCTTTCCTCCTCCGTAACTTCTTTTCTCTCTTTCCTTTATCAGTGACCATTTCTACTCTATTTCTTCCTCTCTCTCTTTCTCTCTCTGTATAATGAATTATTTGTCTCGCGGCCAGTCGAAATGAGACGTAAGTCGCAGGGCGAGAACCGAGAAATCGGGTTTTGAATGTGATGAAGGGGTCAAACATCGAATTTTTTATTGCAGAAATCGAAAGTACATTCATTTCTGAACAAGACAGTGTCGGTCTTACCCTCGATTTAGAAATATTATTTCATTAAAATCGGTTTTTTTGTGAGGTAGGTACGTAAAGTTATGCGTTCGACCGTTCATTTAAACTTGATTTTCTTCGAAATTTCAGTCATCTATGGGGGGTCCGCCTTTGTCTCTTTAAACTACAATATCTCTAGTTAGAATAAAGCTAGCTCAGAACTTTTTACACCATTTGAACGGGTATGAAACAGGCTTTCACAGGTACCAAAAACCCCATGTTGTACCTCGCAAAGGCAAGAAATTTGAGTGAGGAGTCAAAATGGCTCATTCTGGTATCTGATTTGTTCAAAGAACATGGTTTGTCCAACATTGAAAACTGTCAATGCGACTGATCTATTCATTCTGCTGTTCCTCTCAAGGCACAGAAGGGACTTCTCTTACTTTCTCTTTGTATCTGTCTTTAATCTCTCTCTCTGTCTGTGCCATTTGGCGCCCCACTTGCATAATCAGCATCTTCTTTTTAAAATCGAAAGTTTTCATGCAGTTTTCCTGCCATTTAATTCAGCAGCATGCCAATTCTGTCTGTCTGTCTGTCTGTATGTATGTATGTATGTCTTTCTCTCTGTCTGTCTGTCTGTCTGTCTGCCTCTTCTCTCCCCCTCCCAGTGTCATTCCCATCCTCACCTGCTCAATCAACATGTTGTGCCCCACGATGGAGGCGATCATACAGTTGTTTTGCTGCAGAAACTCGGCTATCCAATCTCGGAGGACTGGGAAAATGGCCACCAGCTCCTTGACAACCTGGTAAACAAAAGACATAGAAAATTTCTAACATGTAGAAACAGTTCTCTATAATCATAGTGATGAAACTGATGATAGACAGACGTTGTTGCCCATTTGAAAAAAAAAATTCAACTACATGAGCAAAGAAAATTTTATGTAAAATGGAAATTTGCTAACATTATTCTCAACACAATTTTCAACAGTGACGACGTTCGCAAAATCATAAAATATTTGTTAGCCGGAGAGGAAACTGAACTTTGAGGCGTAAAATCAGGCTCACGTCTGACCCATAAATTCCTTTTCACTTTTTCCACTTCTTCTCATACTCTTTCCTTTTAATGAGCGCATTCAGGGCCCAGACTGACTTATGAATTTGTCAATCTTCTCTCTCTGATGATATTCACAAGCCTCTCAATTTTAATACCGAAATTAATGCCGTGTTACTTCCCTTTGCCAAACACAAGAGGTATTGAACAAGCAGTGACATGAAGACAAAAAAAAATCCCTTTCTCTTGTCGCTTGAAAGACATTAAGAAAAATTACGATAAGAACAAGCATTCTCCTACACCATGAACTTTTTCGAAACTTTGTTTTGTCAGGCAGGTTTCAAGAAAGAGCGCAAAGATGTTTTTTTCCACCCATCGTTACTTTACTTATTGAATACCCCTTGTGTCTGGGAAAGAAGAAGTAATGGGACTGGTCAAAAACATCCCCCAATTGATCAGGCAGCCCAAGGCTTTTTCAGTCTTTAGCTGATCATTTGGACGATGTGCATAAAACCAGGATCGGAACAAAGACAGAACGCTCTTGTTTTTTTTTGTTTGTTTGTTTTTTTTTTTACAGTGTTCACAAAAATGCTTTATTCAACACCAGAATGCACTTACAAAATCTCCCTGACTTTTCTCTTCATCCTTGGAGCCCACATAGTCGTAGACAAAGCAGATGTTTGGATGATCTAGTACTGAATAGTTGTTGCCCACATCCACAAACAGACCTGCAGAACACAAAGACACAAGTCTTATGCACAGCCAAAACAGACTCAAACAACAACTAAACATATTGTCTAACTGTACGTATCTGTCCAATATTGGAAACAGCCAATTTCATTATAAGGTTAAAAATATATATAAAGAAATAGATTCACTATTTTTTTTGTGTTTGTTTTTGTTCTAAAAAAATCTACCAGTAAAACAAATCAAATTAACATGAATATTAACAATAGCAACCAGAATACAAACAGACATCTACAATATGACAACAACATAACAACCATGCTAACACCAAAACAATATAATCTATTACAACTTTTTCTTTTTTTTTTATAAATAATTGAGAAGTGAGAGCTTTATCATCAATAACAGCAATACCAACATCAATAACACCAGCAACAACGACGACCACAACAATAACAAAAACAACAACAACAATAAGGACAGTAACAGCAGGCTAGCCAGAGCAATAACAAAGAGTAGTATGAAGATATGACCACAGTATCAACACATCCACCTACTACATCAAAGGTAACAAGAGGAGACTGTGTGAAATTATCCAAAATAATGACAGCCACAGTAACCACTAGTAACGCCAACACTGCCACAACAGCAATCAGAAGAGGATGTGACATCCAATCAATCAATGGAAATTACAAGTCAACAACATCCACTCCATCCCTCACAAAACCTTTCTTTTTTATTGTTTAACCTTAGAATCCAGACTTAATAACTTTTCATTTCAGTCACGTCAGACTCTGACATCATGAAACCATGACATACAAAGATCGTTGGTCGCCAACGCAGTTTTATGCGGCACAACTTCTCACGCTATTAAAAGAACTTCGCAAACTATATATTATCCCCAATCAATAGTACGTGAAAATAATCCATGAATCCAATGAATGTCCTTTCTTTTCAACTGCCTATTCTCAATTCCCCATTAGGATCTGGAAATCCTGCCCAATGTACAAAAAATGTGATGTTTATTGCCTTTAACAAAGGCTAGTTCTCACATCAACACATTCAAACGAAGACGTGGAAAAAGAGAGCGCTATATTTCATAAAATAAAGAAAATCAAAGAGTCAGTGGCGTTCCAGGCTGATTGAAATGAGATGAATAAAAACGCCACAGAACAATCGCCTGCGTAGGGTGATTCTTGGACAATTCAGAAGCTCAATGTCTTCAAACCGTTTCTTGCGCTTTTTTCTTCCAGAAAGTGTCTTGGCTTATACAGCTGCCATTTCGTGAGGGTAGCAGACAAGAGACATCGAAGACTGACTATCAAAGTAGAATTTATTACAGAAGCAATGAAAACAATGGTCTAGTCGGGCCTGTTCTTTTTTTTTTTTTAAGGAAATTCCCTCAATTTTTTTTTCTCGCTCGAATCTATTTGCTTGCCTTTCTCCCCATCAGTCTACTTGTTTGTCCGCATACCCGATTGCCATTAAATCAATGTCTGTCTATCACTCTCTCTATGTATGTTTGTCTGCCTGTCTGTCTGTCCCTCTGTCTGTCTATCTGTTTGTCTGTCTGTCTGTCTATCTATCGATCAATCCATCTACCTATCTGTCTACCAGCTTATCTATTTGCCTGTTTGCTTATTTATGTGTTTGTCTATCTATCTCTCTATCTATCACTCTATCTATCTATCTATCTATCTATCTATCTATCTATCTATCTATCTATCTATCTATCTATCTATCTATCTAT
>JBCEWB010175750.1:0-10112 GCA_039654565.1 Peronia peronii
AAAAACGTGTGTGTATTCGACATAGTTTTTGTGTTTTTATGTACAATTTTGGGGGGTTAATTGAAGGAGATGCTTTTCTTAGACACATCTTGCGTATGTCATCAACCGAGAGTGAAAGGTTCATCTCCAGCTCAACGCGTCTACATCTACACATGTAGGCCTATATCATTTCTTTTCTGTTCCGTGTATCCTGTGTGTGTTGTGTCTCTTTGACAGAAAGTTTGTATTTGTCCTTTTTTTTTCTTTTTGAGAGTGTACTTGAAGGAGATGTAGAATGGAGAGATCCAGATTTAGACCGCATTCAGTTTTTCAAATAAAGATCATCAAGGTTGACGATAAACCGAGACCATCATTTATTAGTATATTTTTAGCTAGAAGTGTTTAAAGCTGCGTACACATACCTCCCACAGGAACATGGCGGGGACTTAAACCTTTGTGGCTACATGACAAATTCAGACAATGGCACGGACTGAATAAGTCCGGATAGACCTAGAGGCTACACAGACTTAAGTCCAGCTAGCCATGGCCTTTAATGAGACTTCATGGTCTTTTTTTTTTTCGTTTAAGAATTCCGTAATCTTATGGAAAATTGGCATCTCTAGAGAGAGACAGAGAGGGAGAAGACAAAAATAAAAAAAAAAGACAAAATAATGGTGTGAGAATGAAAGAGACAAAAAGGATCAGATGGAGGTGCGGAGGAGAGAGACAAACATGTCTACAAAGTTCCAGAATGTGCACACAAATGAGACACAAAAACAGATGAGCAGATCAGATAGCCAACCAACCAGAGAGTACAAATAGACTGAATAACAAAGACTCCTGGTGATGTGTGAGATATACGAGTTCAGAATTTAATGACCAAATCCACTTCTCTCACACACGTGCTCTGAAATTCTCTTCCCTACATTGTCCACATCCACTTGTCTGTTCAACTGTCTGTCCATCCGCCAGCCTGTCTGTCCATTTGCCCATCTGTTTGCTCACTTCTCTGTCCCCTTGTCTATTCACTTGTTTGTACACATTTGGCTGTCTACCTGTCTGTTCACCTGTTTGCCCACCCTTCTGTCTGCCTGTCTCCTGTCTGTCCACCTGCCTGTCTCACATCAACATATCCTCAGCAGGCAGGGGGACAACTTGTGGCCAAAGCCAGAGATGGATACATGATTGAGAGATCAAGACTGGCCAGCATCGAACACAGGCAACTCTGTACTGAATGTCTGACCTATCCAATCAGCTGACCATGTCTGTCTGGACTGGGTGTCGGCTCAGACACTGCCCCAAGTGGGCAAACTGTCAAATCGTCATCATGACGACAGACGCCAAGAAGAGGAAAGTGCCAATAATACAGTGTCTTTGGGTGGAAAAGAAGAAAAAAAAAAAAAACAGAAAAAAACCAATGTCCCATAAGAAAACTGTAGGAGGTCATGACGTAGCCTGAGCTGATGCTGCGGCAGCGTGAGCAATGTTCTCTCCTAGAGCCTCCAGTAACTCCCGTCTGTAGTCGTCAAAGTCTCCATCAATCTCACTGATGCTCTTGTTCTCCACCACCCACAGCTGGCAGTCTGTGTCGCGGATAAGACGCTCATCGTGGCTGACGATGATCACACCTGTGAGTGACAAACATCACAATAATTGTTTGTATAAATAAGACAGCCACACGCTTCATAGCAATCATCTCAAAATATGTTATCAGAGAAAGTTCAGGAACAGAAAATATATCCTCATCTGAGGCTACAAAAGAGAGCTCAACTTGGCCAAGCCATAAATCTCACACTAGACCTAGATCTAAATCTTGGTTCTGGTAGTGGAATACATCCCTGGTTAATCTTTAGAGCTATATCATACCATAACATTCAACAGTATCACAGATAAAACAGCTAAATGTTTGATTCCCGACATCTGTAATTTCTAGAGATCTCGATCTAGGTTATTTCACAGCAAACTAATGAAGGTTACTTGTCTTAGATTTCAAAAACTATTGGTTCGCTGCAGGCATTGGTGACCCATGAAAGTTTGAATGCAATGCAAGTTGAAATAAGAGAATAAAGCAAATCTGCCATTGCTGTTGCCTTGTCACTGGTAGGTTATGTTGCTGTTGTAGAGAAGGTCACATCTGGATGTGGACATAAACTGGACAAGATTGGCAAGTCTGCTTTTTGTTCTTTCATGTCCGGAACTTGCTTACCCCACCGTGAGGTCAGACAATCACATTCCTAGGTAACAGGTGGCATGAGAACACAACTCCCAGACCTGAAATTGCATAAGGCTGCCCAATATTCTAGTTCTATCCAGTGCCCGACACTGTTCGCTGTGATCTTTGAATGAATGAACAAAAACTTTGATGGGAACTTCGGATACGTCGACACCCACAACTACATGTTTCAGCATCTTTTTTTCACAATTTCATTATCTTTGCCGCAATATGAGAAATCAGGGATTTCAGTTGCATTCCTGGGTGTCCAGGATTTCCCGAGGATCCCAGATTTTCCAGGCGGTTGGCACACTGTCTTCAACATGAGGGATGCCAGGCACATGCTATTCTTGGAACATTTTTATATACTGTGTATGTCAAGGTCAACTGTTTCTAGCATTCTGAACTCTGAGTCAGTCAGACTTTATGTTATAAACACGGCCAGCTCCACCAACTACAGACATCAGGGAAGTAAAAATAAGATTGACTCATCTGTGGTTCAACTCATCCACAAAAGACTAGAAAATTAAAAATAGACACTATAGCTGAATTAAATTTTATTGAATGGCCTGTTGGCATTATAATGCTCACTTCCTTTTACACATTCTTTCCTTGAGCATCAACCTTAATCTCTTGCATTCATGTTCGGTGAGATTAACCTACTCTTTGGTTGAATTACAGATTATCAACACCTGTTGTCATAGATCCGTTGTGCAAATTCCACTGTCATGTTACCTGACGATGTCCACCACTCCCAACCCTGCCTCTTGGGCATTCAATGCAACACCATCGCCACACACACTTCATCTGCCTTCACCACCTCTCCCACCACTTCATGTTATAAAACACTACTTGTTCATGCATTAGATCTACACTCTGCATTAGGTTTGTTCTAGACGTTACATGCGATGATTCTGTGAGGGGGCAGGGGTGAGATGGGTGCCGCACCTCACTGTTGTCATTCTGATCCCAATAACTTTGTGAAGTTCTGATGATCACACACTCTTCTTTCTTTGTCACCTGCTACTACAGTGAGTGAATTCACCACGATGAGGAAGAACAAAGACTGGTTCCCGGGAGTCTGCTTGGGGTGTCATCCACCAGTGACCTGCGTTGTGGCCGAGGAGTTTCCCACATCAAAGACGATTGCAGACACTACGTTTCCTAATCTTTTACGCGAATTTGCATTGGGGGGTGGGGGGGTGGGGGGGTGGGTGTGTGTGTGTGTGTGTGTGTGTGTGTGTGTGTGTGTGTGTGTGTGTGTGTGTGTGTGTGTGTGTGTGTGTGTTTGGAGGCACTGCCGACTAGATGGAGAAGATCATGGTAGGGTGTGAAAAGGAGGAGGAGACAATGTGCGGTTGGCCTCTGATCATGTAGTCTGAGGGAGGGTTTAGTCCTGTTTAGCGTCAGTTTGACAGTTATACACATGTTCTGCTATCGCATGATGGGAGGGACTTAAATGGTTTGAGATGAAGTGTCACGCAAGCCAGGATTAGTTACATCGACTCAAGCGTTGGTTTTTCCTTTCATCTTATAAGGGCAAAGACAGGAGAAAAAAGATCGACTCTCCAGTGAATACAGATGAATTGATGTCGATTAGTTTTTTGTTAGCTGATGTCCTTACTTTTTTAGTGAAATAAGAGTCGAGACCCATTCCATGAACAAAAATTGACTCATCTGAAAGTTGACTCATCTGGGGTTCGACTTATATGTAGTTGACTGTATTAAGAAACTACACACATACATATACATAAATGAGCACAAATAGAGAGAGAGAGACAAACAGAGACATGCACACACTCACCTCCTGTGTAATCTTGAATGGCATCTGCCAAAGCATCAATGGATTCAATATCCAGATTATTTGTGGGTTCGTCCTGTCAAGAGACAAAGAAAACCACAAGAAACAAAAAGATGTGTCAAATAATGGAGCTTTGTCAGGCTGGACCAACTGACTACTAGATCTGTTACTGGCCGTGCCACACACATCTCAAACTTCACACACAAGACACAACACTGGGACAATCAGCACAGCTAATCACGTACATACATACATGCACTGAGACAACCACCAGCAGGAGGTTGAAAGATGAAACAAATGTAAACATACAGACATGTACATGCATACAATGTATATACAGACTGACATAAAACAACAGTAATCACTGACACCACCCTACCATAATGTGTTATCTCTGACTTCACCAGGGCATGTGTACTGGATAATCCTCTGGTGACAGCAAATGTCATGTCACCAAAAGCCAGACTTGACAGAGTGAATAATTTTACTGCTCAAAGTTGGAAATTCCATCAAATTTTGGAATTGTTTGTGTCATGTATATTTCCTGTCAGGCTTATGTTACTTTCTGTTCAGTCATGCACATACACTCAAGCTTTAGCATCAACACAGCACATACTTTAGTTTACGACTATCACGGCAGATCACTGTAGTAACAAAATGAAAAAGTCGTGGGAAAAAAAAAGGGGGGGGGGGGATCTTTAGTAAAACAGAACAATCTTTCAGTTTTAGATATCAGCAGATCACTTTGATTTAGACATCAGCCATGCCAGTCTGATACAGACACAAACTGTACATTCTTGGTCCTGAGGCAGTCAAACCCACCCCCTCCTCCTTGCACTCGGCCCAACAACAGTCTGCTACTCACCAAGATAAGGACATCTGGGGCCCGACATGACAGATCAGCCAATGCCACTCGTGCCCTCTGACCCCCTGACAGGTCTCGGTTAGCTATGGTGTGAGCATGTGAGGCCAGGCCGTACTGTCCCAGTTTCTTCCTGGCATCTTGATATGGCATGTTGAACAGTCGCTGGAAGCAAACATACAAACATGACAGGAGGGGAAAACAACAACAACAATGCACAACTTTCAGTTTCATCTCAGCAAAATCAAAACCGGAGAGCAAACACTGCTCAAATGTCTACCAGAACTTTGGGTTTGATCTATTCTACGTTGATATCTACCCACTGTCAGAGAGACAATCTTTTGTTCCAAGATCTGTCTATGTTGTCAAAGTACAGGAAGTATGCACTGCAGTGAAGACGCATAGCTAGCGTGGCAGAGGATCGATGACCCTCCCGTTTGCTTTTGTAACTGAACGTGAGGCAGCCAAAATTGGTGGTTAAATAAACAATCATGAAATTTGTTTCGTTATTGCCTTATTTCTTCCACTTCCGCACTTGTTTTTCATATGTAGAGGATGCTGAACATCAGGATACGCCCCATTTGTCACTCGGTTTCATAGATCCGGAGATATTTTCATTTGAAAATGAGAGAAACTTTACAGCATAAATGTTCGAAAACTGTCTTGTTTTTATCAAACTTTCCTTGTTTGTGATTGGTGCATTCACATGCTATACGAGCTAGGAATTATTTCATTTGATACAACCCCACGCCTTCTGATGTTTCCCAAAACCGGGAGTCATCTCATATTTCGCACCTGTACTATCGATAACGGAGGCATTCACTGTTAATACTCTCAAAATCTTTTGAAAATTACCAATTGATTTCAGCACCGTATCTAGCCAAAAAAAAATTTGTTTTTGGGCTTTAGGTACGACACCAATGTAAATTTATGAGAACTAGCAGTGATATCCACAGACTTAGACTGCTAGTGTAGATCTGGTCAAGTAGATCTATAAATATGGTAGCCTTAGTATTGGGAGAGCAGATAAAGAGCAGAGCAGATAACGTTTAAAATGTGCTTGTTATTTTGAGAGCTAAAATGAATGTTCTACATTAGATGGGGATATGTTTGAAAGCAGGCTCAGTTTATTTTCAGTGGTTAATGGAGATCTAGAATGCAGCAGGATGACTGTGGCAATTACATTCCAGTTGTGTTACGTAACTTGTTCGATATTTAATTAATTTCTTTCAAGTTCCTAAGAAATGGAGACGTAGATTTTATGTCAATTCATAGATAGAAGCACATGGGGTCAAAATGTGTATTGTGTATTTATTGAGTTAGGTCTCTGCCCTTTATCCCTACAAAAAAAAAAACAAAAGAAAAAAACAAAAAAACCTCGAGCAGAGCTTCCCCCTCTAACTCTTGAGTCAACATCTTTAAGGAGTTTCAACTTTGTATCTAGACTAAGCACATACTTTTTCTCAGATATTCTGAACATGGAGTTGAGGATAAAAGTTATTATATGTGTAATAGTAATGGACTGACTAGTCACGGCGAGCCCAGAATACAGGAATGAATGCGATCTAAAGATGTGACTGTCGTCGGGCGCAATGCCTGTCTGCACTGTCTGGGTGTGTGTGAGTGTTAACAAACTGAGCGAAGAGAACTAAGTGTGGGTAGGTGTTTGTGTACTTTTTGCACAACGTGAGGTAAGCGAAGAGGGTTAAGTGTGGAACTGTGAACCACCCGGAATAGCGCATGTGTATCAAGACGGTCAGTGGTCATTCGTACTGACTGACTGGGTGTATGTCCACAGGCTCGCAAGCACACACGAGAAGGAACTACTGTGTGAGTGTGTGTTTGTGTATCTCCGCCAATGCGAGACAGGTGTAGAGAGTCGAGCATCTTCGCGACAGGCCCGCAGGCTACGATGTGTTGTAACAAGGCATCTCTCTCTCTCTCTTTTTTTTCTTTGTCTTCACAATTTACGGCTGTCGGTCGGCCAGCAAGGGTCATTTGGAGTTGATTTTAACACCTCTGAAGGTGTTGACATTATCAGAAATAAGACTAATGAAATATAAAAGGAAAAAAAATGGGACCGTCGGAACAGGCTGACTTTAACTGAGAACTGACTTTGTGTGAGTTGATTTCTTGCGGGTTCCACTATAATTAGAGGAACAAGTGTGAAACAAAATTGCCTTCTTACAGTGTTCACCTGGGCAAAAGTACCACTCATTTTACCTTTTGAGAGGTACATAATAACACATAAATAGTTTCTTGGGGGTTTCAACGGTCATCATATTGAGAGTATGATTTTGTGCATCAAGATATGCAAAATGTTGTGAAATTGGTGTAGATATATTGATTTTTAGCAAATTTACAGTTCAGAATGTGTTTCCACCCAAAGTCTGTCACAAAATGCAATGGTAAAAAATGGCTGGTTTCAGAGTGAAAAATTAAATATAAAAAAAATTAACATCTCGGGAACTCATCAAGATATTGAAACAATTTAAAAAACATAATCATAAGCTCAAGCTTTTATCTTTTGAAGCTGTTTTCATTGTCATACATAAACTTTGAAATGTTCACTGCAGTGTCTACAGGAAGTTTGTGAGACACTTTGAGGAGACAATACCAGAGAGGAACGATGCAAGCTCCACACAGCCGACTGCTCTGCTAACCATCATTCAGGCATTCAAGACTTATTGAGATGAACAGTAAAGTAACATTCTATTGCTATACCTAGTTTTTGTTGAACTCAACAAGGAAGATTATCAAACCAAAAGAAAAAAGTCTCACTCATGCTTCTTCCATTAGTTCATTGTTAAGCCAGCAACAACACCAATCAATTAATTATGACAGGAACATAAAGCTGGACTCAGCAAATCTTGCTATTTCACAGGGATGTCAATCTGTTTTCATGAAAAAATCAGGAACTTCTATCGGACTGGCTGATGCAGTCTGGGATTCATACATAAAAACTCAACTTATATCTTATTATTATTATTATTTTTTAAAAATGATTTGCCAGCGAACAAATCAAACACAGTCCGCCATGGTCAGAGAATCAAATGTCTAACTAAAGTCGGAAGTTTAACATCCCTGATATCAGGTTTCCACAGCCTTTTCTAAAAGTTGTCTGAAAATACCAACTTTTCATTTTCAGGTAAATTAACATTAAGGAAAACCTGCGACATTGAAGAGCACAGGTTGTGTGTACTGTCAACGGACTAGTCTCATCAAACTCTGGAAGCAGAAACTTACCATTAAATATTCAGTGGGCGATTCCTCCAAGTTCAGCTGGTCTGCTGAGTGTTGATCATATTTGCCAATTCTCTATCAAAGAAAAACAAGACAAAATGACACAAACTCCACCCACTGGTGTCGTTGCCTGCTGACACTTGTCTCTCTTGTGCCTATCTGTATATGTGTTTGTGTGTGCTCGTTGGATGATCACAGGATATCAGTTTGATAGCTTGTGCATGTGTTTGTGTGTACAAGTGAAGTGTGTGCATACCAGCACTTACACTGATCGGGTGTGGTTGTATACACATCCAATATTCTTACAGAAGGAGTTGCTGTTAAAGAGCCAGAGTTGATGTTACAGAGAGAGAAAGAGTTGATGCTAGGGAGAAAATAATTGATGTTTCACTCAGAGTTGATTTTACACAAAGTATTTATGTTACAGAGACAGTTCATGTTACAGAGAGGGGGAGAGTTGATGTCAGGCATGGAGAGTTGATATTACACAGTAAATTGATGTAGAGACAGCTGATGTTAAACAGACAACTGATGTTACATAGCAAAAGAGAGAAATTTATGCTACAGAGAGAGTTAATATTACAGAGAGCTTGCACTCACCAGTCTGTGGTTTTTCCTTCTCTCACCAACTTGCTACAACAGAGAAGAAAAGAAAACAGTCAGTGACTAGTCTTAAGGACAGATAGTTCACAATAACACTACAGTCTGTTAACACTACAATCTAGTTCTGTTTGTGTTTGGTTATAGTTTGTAGATCAAAATCATGTCTTCTTGTGAAACTGAAAATCTTTATTCCCCCAGCGAAGTTCCACAAACAATCTAGAACTATGATTACACTGTCTAGGCCTTTTGAAAAAAACCACTCAATGTGAATTCCACAAACCAGACATACAACTACTACACTTTACCACTTCTGCAACTGCCACATCTTACCACTTCTACAACTACCACACTTTACCAGTTCTGCAAAGTATCACATTCTACCAGTTGTACAACTACCACATTTTACCACCCATACAACTCCCACATTTCACCTGCCATAAAACTACCACATTTTACCAGCCATACAACTCCCACATCTTACCAGCAAACATAACCACCATACTTTATCACTTCTATAACTACCTCACCTTACTGACCATAATACTGATACACTTTATCAGTTTTACAACTGCCACACTTTACCAGCTATCTAACTACTACATCTTACCATCCATACAACTGCCACACTTCACCAGCTATCTAACTACTACATCTTACCAGCCACACAACTAACACACTTTACTAGTTCTATAACTTTCACATCTTTGACATACAACTACCACACATTACCCCCCCACAAAACTACCATATCTTACCGGCTCCAGGTCTCCAGTTAGAAGCTTGAGTAAAGTACTTTTGCCCACACCATTGGGACCTACGATAGCCACTGAGGAGAGATTACAAAGTGATCATTAGGGAATGCTAGAGATTGCAAATGATCATTAAGGAATGCTAGAGATTACAAATGATCTTTAGGGAAATAACAGAGATCATAAATGCACGCTTTGAAATTGCTAAAGATTACAAATGATCATTAGGGAATGCTACAGATTATAAATGATCATTAGTGAATGCTAGAGATTACAAATCATCAACAGAAATTGCTAGAGATTACAAATGCCCATTAAGAATTGTTAGAGATTACAAATCATCAATAGAAATTGCTAGAGATTACAAATGCTCATTGGAAAATGCTAGAGATTGCAAATGATCATTAGGGAATGCTAGAGATTACAAATGATAATTGGAAAATGCTAGAGATTACAAATGATCATTAGGGAATGCTAGAGATTACAAATGATCATTAGGGAATGCTAGAGATTACAAATGATAATTGGAAAATGCTAGAGATTACAAATGATCATTAGGGAATGCTAGAGATTACAAATGATCATTAGGGAATGCTAGAGATTACAAATGATAATTGGAAAATGCTAGAGATTACAAATGATCATTAGGGAATGCTAGAGATT
>JBCEWB010175794.1:0-10112 GCA_039654565.1 Peronia peronii
TGGAACACTAAACTCTGTCATTGTATATATTAACCTTTGATTTATCTATCTATCTATCTATCTATCTATTTATCTATCTATCTATCTATCTATCTATCTATCTATCTATCTATTCTGTCTGTCTGTCTCTAACTCTAATTATCCATCTCTCTATCTGCCTTTCTGCCTGTCTGTGTTTTTTTTATCTATCTGTTTTGTCTGTCTGTCTATCACTCTGTCTATTTGTCTGTTTACTTGTCTATCTGTTTGTTGTTCTGTTAGTCTGATTATCTGTCTGTCTATGTATTTAACTATAATCTAATGGCTATAATCTATGTCCTTAATGCAAGAAAAAAGAACAAGTTGCTGTGCAATTAGTAAAATAAAGAAAATTTAAAGCCCTAACAAATGATCATACAAATTACAAATTAAAAAGGTGAATTCTGAGTTTTAAGTGTGTTGGCAGCTTTTTTACCCTATAGACAATTAAACGTCTGCCTTATTCTCTGGCAAAGACACCAATGCTTGAACATACCGATCAAGATTTCGCATTCCTAACACAGACCTTGATGTAATGTCTGTATCCCGCGTTTTCCTTTATATGCCGTGACTATTTCCGCCCAGAATGGGGGCCCTTCACGAAAATTAGATCATGATGGCTAAATGAACACGTCGGAAACAGTCCTCTGTAAGCTCCAGTGTTGACGTTTTCTTGTCCGCGGGCGGTAACCTGCTCCGGCGAGATAGCCAATTGCCGAAGATTGCTTCTAAATTGTTTGTAGCCCACCAAATTGCGACGACCGATCTTCTTGCCGCCCTACAAATGGGAAGCCTGATTTTTGCCTTAAATGAGTAAAGGGAGAAGTCCCTCCTGGCGAGTGTCTGAGGCCTGATTTAGCCGGTATCACCATTTCCCCGTGTCCCGTTGACCCCGTTGTTACTTACTTCCTGGTGTCTCATCCTGAGGAAGATTCCAAGGGAAATCCTCTAGAGACAGAAATACATTAGATGTACAGTAGAATGAGTCATGGATGCATCTACGATCTAAGAAAAAATCAGTAATTCGTTTCAAATTCAGTTTTAGATATAGGGCTACAGCACCGCAAACTGTGGGCGAAGGTTAAAGTAAGCACAATCTATAGAATGTTAATAGCACGGTGACAGAGTTTCAAAATGCAAGAAAAAGCTTACTTGAAGTACATGCTAAAGCTAACTGTTGATTTCTTACTCATCCTAAGTCTGCGTTAATAGCACTGTGTTCTAGGCACAGGTCTAAGGTGAAGAACGTGAAAAATGAATGAGCGTACTGTTTAGTTCAAATCAACCCTGTAACAATCTTTGATAGGGCTGAGTACTGAGAGACAAATCCATGTTTTAAATGAATGAGGAGTTTAGCTATAGGCATTCAATTCCAACAGTGCCTGGTCGGTCCTCCTCTTACTTATACTCAATGGCCTTTCCTGAGCAAGCGTCGGAAAAAACGTCCAGAAACAGGATTTATGACAACGGAATGTGTCTCAGAAGAAGTACATGTAAGAGATGGATTACTATTTTATTGAGAGCTGTTTCTGACTACGATGTGGATTGGATAGTAAATAAAACCTGTACAAAAAAAAAAAGCTTTAAATTTAATTTAGAGTTCTAAATGCGGATTATTAGTATTTTGGATCGTGCACCTGCCAAAAAGATTAAAGGTCAACTTTAATTTAAAAGATAGTGGTGACAGGGGGAGCGGTGCAGATGACATTTTTAGATGACACTTAAGGCAAATGGTGCAACCTTCCGATGATATTTGTCTCAAATCTAGTTGATGAGTATTATTATAAACTTATGCATATTCTTTTGGAGCCAAATATCTCGCCAGATCGAAGATCATGACCGCGCCTTCTTTGTGAGACAAATTTCAGAGAGCCGAAGGCAAAAACTTATCTCTTGTTATAATAAACAACTTTGAACCGATAGGTTTCATGTCCTGTACCGATGCAGTGACTGATTCCTGCGTACCTGCTCTCTCTCTCTCTCTCTCTCTCTCTCTCTCTCCTTCCTCTCTCCTTCTCTAAATCTCTTTCTCTTCGCTTTCAGTAATTCTTTCGCTTTACAACCTCTAGCGGGAAGTTATCTCAGTTCTATCCCTTCTCTGTTTCATTACTGATTGGCTTTGATTTTCTCTCTCATCCACAGATCTTCTTTGTTCTGCATCTTTCTCTCATTGTGTCATTCTCTTTCACTCACCACTCATCCAATCTATACTTTTTTCTTTTATCTCTCTGTCTTTCCTAATCTCTTTTATTTATTTATTTCTCTTTCTCTTTATTTTTTAAAAAATATTTATTACGATTTATTATTGTTATTATTAACGGTGCTAACAATCGATAATTACTTTTCTTAATTCATAATCGTGGATAAAACCATTACAGCATACAATCTTCACATTTCACTCTGTTGGCTAATTCGAACTATCAGTTCCTCACTGAAGCAATTAAGAATGTTCCAAACTCCCAGACAGTCTTTCTCGTTTTCATCTATCTTCATTTCTTGCCCGTTGTCCAGGTCCTTCATTCTCCTTCTCCTCGGAGAGTTTGCGACAAAACTGATCAAAGTTCAATACTGAAGATAATAATCTGGGCCCCGGGCTCAGTGTTCATTATTTGGGTGTCAGCCGGCCGGGCATGTCTCACAACTAATAGAATATCAATACCACTAGTCAGGGTATGCCCAGCATCATAGGGCGGCAACCTTACGATTTCATAATGGTACCTCAAGAGGAAATCCCACTGATTGAATCTCGGGGCAATTTCTAAGTGATGCCTTGGCCATAATATACTTGCTCTGCCCCGCATCACCTACTTTAGCATTTTTTTTCTGTTATATGTTTGTAGATGAGACATTTGATGAATAATACTTATCCGAATTCTGCTTTTAGTAGATATATGGACTCCTATTTTCATTTAAATGACGGTATTCGGAAGATCTGCCTCTATTTGCCGTGGCATATTTGGCTTGGCACAGAAGTAAACCACATAATTTTGGGTTAAGATCTTCCTTTTTGTTTCTCTCCTTCTACATTATCACTTTGCTGCATAATATGTAATTTTCGGATCATATCCTCGCCTTATTTTAAAGTCAACTTTTATTTTCTCTGGCTTCTTTTCTTACTATAGCCTCCAGCATTGTCCTCAAGATTAAAATAGTTTTGATATATCCCATGCGGCATAATATGCAAAGATAATCAATGCAAAAGAAGAGGAGACTTGAAAGAGTTCTGAGAGAGAGAGATAAATGACCCCATTCTAAATTCAAGCCGTGATTACCTACGGAAATCTAGTTGAAACTTTGTGGTATGTCGTGTGATGGAGGATAGTAGTTCCACTATTTCCTATGTGGAAGTTGAGAATATATGGGTACTTAAGGTTTAGAGTATGGTTTGGTTTGTTGCTGTGTTGGAACAATAATACGGACAAACAAGGAGGAAAATGGAATAACTATCCTTCCACTGTATGTGAAAATATCAGAAATTCAAACCATTTACAGTCTATTTTCAGCGAACGTATGGTCAAGCCTGTTTTTGAACGAGTAGAGAATTTTCTGTTTTTAAAGTTCTAATGTCCCAACAAGTAAGCATGAGGAGCCACAGAGTTGTTTTTTTTTCAGACAGTTCTAATGTCCCAACAAGTATATCATCAAGAGCCAGAGAGATTTATTTTTTTAGAAAGTTCTAATGTCCCAACAAATAATCATCAGGAGCCACTGAAACAAGACATAATTGTAATGATGACGTTTAATTTGTCAACGGTAGGAAATACTTGAGGAGCCCACTGAAAGAACGGACATCTTCACCATAACTTTTTTTAAAAGTTATTTTTCCTGCCTACTAACTAACTTCATTCCCTTCTTCCTATTAAAGTAACTTTTTAAAAAACGAAGATAGTTAGCCCTGGGAACATTGTTAGTTCTTAGTTCTCACTTGAAACTGCGAGTTTTTCAGCTTTAGCCTAAGGATTTTCATAGTTCACGATTTGTGACTGTTTCTATTCTTCACGTGGACTTTTTACATGTATTTCACAAGCGAGACCTCCATGTGAACGTTGGGTGGGTTTCGATTTAAAGGTGTGTCAGCTAGTGTTAAGACAACATCTAAATTGATACATTATTGATGAGCAATGGGTTCTGTATTTAATGAGCGTGCTAGGATGATAAATAGCACTGTGTGAGAATCAAATGAGCTTGGCACCTCTTCCTCCTTCTGAATTATTCTGTTCTTTTTCCGTCAACACACAAGCACGGGCAGGCACACCTCTACAGTGGCTATTATATTCATGAAATCATACGTTAATCTATTCACATCGGGGGCATTTCCGTTCCTTATGATGGGACGTTTTGTATGGCCCAAGTGTGAACGCAAAGACTGAGAATGAGCAATTCGGTACCGTTTTCAGTCCAGGAAACTCACTGATATAACTTGCTTTCGCTTTTAGAAAAGAGGCTATAGGAATTCAGGACGGTGGAAACTAGATCTAGCTATATTAAAGAAGTTGGACTGCTCCCATTTCGTCCGCCTCCCCCCCCCTCAATAGGCCTTAGAATACACCTTACGTGTGAAATTAGTGGTGCGTGAGGTCGTTTTGATTGACACGCCCTCTTGCCATTTTCATAAGGCCGAGATTTAAAAAAAAAGTATTAATCTATGGCACTCTGCTGCTAGGTGCATTAAAGTCTTTTGTTTGTCGTCTATTACCTTCTGGACGATGATTGATAAATCACAAATTTTAGTTTTCATACCCACCTTTTAAGTTCAGGGACGAAAAGAAAGAAAAGATAATATATATATTATTATTATTATTATATTCATATATCAGCAGGTATAACATTTCCATGGAATATGTGGGGATGGGAGGTGGGGATGAGGGTTTACCTTCAGTAAATTGATACAGAATTCAGGAAAGTGGCCATGCTTTTCATTTTCTCATATCATATGTTAGTTGGATTGTAGATGTAGACACATGTGCAAAGTTCACCGCTCTGATATATATGTTATGCGTAACTGCAGGATAAAAGTGGCCGGCTTAACCTTGCATGCAAATGTAGGTGGATCGGCGGCTGAAAGAGTAGGACTGACATGAATCTTGGTGGAATTTATGCACATACTTGGTTAAATGCTAAGCATTGATCTACATTTCAGTCCGAGATAGTCTTCAATCCAATGTTTTTAATTAACACTGTTGCAATAAATTTCAAATATCCGACATGCGTCCACTTCATTCACACACCTTTATACGCTTTTGCTGGAAATCAGTGTATAGTGCCAGGCTCATATGATAGTTGCTTAAGTCATTTTTTGACCAAATTGAATTTTGACATGGCCAAAACGTGAGTCTTTTATTACTTTACTACTTTATTTCCATTGAACGTTTGCACCAATTGAACAACACATGTGTATGGCGTTATTTTGTGCAATGAGACTGTCTCTCCCCACCCCACCCCCCTCATTTTTTCTTTTAAATGAAAAAAAAAAAAGACTTAGGCAATTATTCTACCAGTGTGACGATATTTACATAATTTTCGAGTTCATTTAGCACTTGGGGCTATCTATTAGTGGGAAAGGTCTCTAATTTTGCATCTCTGGACTGAATAATCCTCAGTGCAGCGTCTATGAGGGAAAAGATTATGGAAATGAAAGAGAACTTTTGACCTTCCAGTCTCAATCAGCGCAAGGGTAGTCTAAAGAGACAAGGAACCAGAACGCATTGGATATCGGGAGTCCATTCTTTCGCTCTCCTTCTCATCCATCGCTGGAATTCCTCCCTCTGCCTCACCATTTTACCCTCCTCATGGGTTTCCTTTTGTCTCCGGACTTTTCATTATCTTGTCGGGAGTGGGTCCTCCCTTCTCCGTTGCTCTATGTTAAGGGAAAGTTACCAAATGGTCATGTGTAGTTCATATTACTAGCTGAGATCTATATCTATCGAGCTCTCTATCGCAACCCTCCCGGTATAGGGCCTAGTCAGACCTGCGCGTAACGTAATATGGGCCACAAGGAAGGAGCGAGCAAAACTAATTTGGGTTTGATTTCATGGGCAGGCGATCACTGGTTGATGGCCCCATCTGCTGAATTATGCCAATCTCTGCCTATAGGAAAGGCTGGATACTCAGTTCTATATCCTTATGTCTCCGAAGAGGAAAAGAACGTGAGAAGGAACGTGACATGCAAATTTTTTTTTAAAAAACCTTTTAATGGTGGTGATAAGTTATTCAAATTAGCATTTGAATGTGCATTTTTATTTTGTGTCTATGTGTGCATGCGTGCATATTGTATTGCATAAGTCAAAAAATGACTTAAGCAACTATCATATGAGCCTGGCACTATATTATTATCATTACTATTATTATTATTTATTTTATTATTTTCATTTGTAAATGTTTGTTTCTGAACAGCAACATAAAACTCACTATTTTGTTTTTCCCAACCAAATTAGTCACTTTTCCTTCTCGTTCATGTATGGCCATACGATATTTTGAATACTTGTTTACTTTTGAATTATCTTTACTTTCAATAATTTTATCGAAAAAACCTTTGTGTAATGTATGTCTATATTATACTGTCAGACATGTGCTATCATATAGCAACAATTGCCACCGCCTGTAGAGATAGCAGGAAACTGGCAATGCTTAGCTCATTGTGAGCAATGCAAGGTCGTTGCTTTACAAATTTTTCAATTTTGTTGTTTTTCTATATCACTTAAGGTAACATCATCTTTTTCTTCTTTTTTTAAATAGCTGTTGTTGTTTTACTTTGTATTTGCTGTTGTTATTGATGATTAGAAACTACTTTTTTTTGCTTTTTTGCTTTTTGTCTTTTTTTTTGTCTGTATATGTGTGTGCGCCTGCGCGCGCGAGCGTCCGTGTGTGTTGTTGTTTTTGTTTTTTCTTTTCTTTTGCATCCTTTTACGCTCACAAATAAATAACCCGAATCGGTACTTTGCATAATTCTTGCCACATCCACATGAGATAAGCATCTGTAGCAATGATATACTAGGACATTTTTATTGAATAACTAGACAAAGACAATAATTAAATTGTGAGTCGTCATAAGGGATAAACCACCACAATTTTACTTTTTTTATGTCACAAGCTCGACAGAACCAATATTGTATCACCACTAATCGTTTTGCTTAAAAAAAAGGATGTATCTCTAAAAATTGCAGTATCTGCCTAGATGTGTCACCTTCACAAAGTCTACCTAACTAGCTCGATGACCATCTCAATTTATTGCTATCACTGGAAAAAATATAGTAATTATAAATAAAAGCAGGCCACCTCTGCCAATCTGCCAAAACCACGGAATAAAAAACAGAAAAAAAAAAGATCGCCTATGCCAATTTGCTTCACCAGAGAAGAAAAAAAAAATAATTACATCAGGCACAGATTCCCGTCACGGTGATGTCAGTCAGCTAATTAAAATCAATAGCATCAGGGAGGTCATCGACACAGTCGGCCTAGCTGTGAATAATGAAGACATTTCTTATTTTTCAGAACAATATGAACACTAACAGGAACAGGCTTCATTGTCTAGAGAGTCCTGCACTTGCAACCACAGTTGTTTTTTTTTACCAAGAGAAGGACGATGGACTTTACCTCTGTTCTTCCCAGCAAGCACTGCTGTTGTTGTGTGCTGTTGTTTAAAGATGTTTGTTTCATTTTTAAATAATCAGAACATGAAATGTTTTTATGGAGTCTAGTTCTCTCGTTACATTCCATGCTAAGCGTTGTATAGATTTAACCAATTAAGTCACTTAAGTGATATTTGTGCATTTTTTTTTTCCAACTTCAGCTATGGAATACGACGTCTCAAAGGCTTTGGTGACAATAAGAGGATTTAACAACAAAACCGAAACAAAATTTCCAAACTCATATGATTATCAACGGATGGACTAGTGCACTGGACTGAGAACTGAGTTGAATTTCAACAGACTATAAATCTATCAGAGTGTGCCACCACAGTTATCTAAATGTGAGGAAACTTGTTTGTATAATATATATATTTATATACAATATAAATATTGTTTAATTTTACTAAAGGGAGCTGAGCTGTGATTCTAATTTTGTACTCAAGCATTCACCTGTACATTGCGTTAGTCTGCCATATTCCTCGGATACTGAGTCCTCCTTTGGGACTTACTGAATAATGTGACTAATTAGCTACAGATTACATCTAGGCTCCAATTGCCTTAATTTGTAAGTTGAGCATTTTCCTAAGTGTGTGGTACAACTCAGATCTTTCTCATTCCAATCTTCATCTCCAACCCCCTCCCCTTCATCCTGAGTCCCAAATTCCCTTTCACATCTAGAACGAATTAAGACTCTCGATTAGATTTTTTTTTCATCATTATACAGAGGCTTACCCGGACCACTACGGTCTGAGACTTCTACAAAGACAATATGTCTTTCCATTCCCAAATATCAATTTCGGCAAGCTCAACGCGTGAGATAATTATGTTCTCCTTTTCAAACCCAAAATTATTTCTGAGACCAAAACAAAACAAAACAAAACGAAAAAAAAGCAGGAGAAGGAAAGAAGAAAAAAAAAACAAACAAAAAAACAGATGATCTAAAAATCCAACACCAACCACTCGCTCAGACCAAGGAACTTGTATTTTGCCTTCCCTTCGACCACATCTATTTCTTTTAGTTTCATTCTTTTCGACATTTTTTTTTAACGCAATTTCATTTACATGACGGATAAAACAACACTTCCTGGTAATGTTCGATCGGACAGTCAAAGCAACCGTCTCAGGTCGAACTTTACCTCACGCTTACAAAATAATTAGTCAGTCGCGTCGAATCTCTCTGATTCAATTTGGAGCAGACTTTTCAGCCATTTCAACTAAAAAACAACAGAACTTGTGGCAGAAAAAAAAATGCACTGGTAGTCTCCACTGCTGGTGAAATAAACTGGAAGCAACTCTGTCGAGTATTTTCCGAGAAACATATGGTAACTTTCTCTGAGCAGCAGAACTTTATCGTATTTTTTAAAGAATTAGTTCTTCTATTATTCTTCTCATTATTTCTTCTTCTTTGTTTTCTTCTACTCTTCGAAAATTTTTACTAAGAGAGAGAGAGAGAGAGGGGGGGGGGGGGGAGACATTAGATGGATTTTGCCGGAACACAGAGAATGAGTATTCGAAGAAACAAACAAAAGGGAATATAATGTTTTGAAAATAGGCAAAAAAATCAAATCCAAACAAAAATGAAGCGAAACAAATGGGCACATGAGATTGAATGAAACAAAAGACTGGAATGGAGAGGACGGCGGCCACGACAACAGCAAAAACACCAATTTTAGTTCAGCAGAAACTTTGCCGGGATGTCTAACTGAGGCATATAACTAATGTTTTATCCTCTCTAGTTGATCCAGAGATATGCAAGAATCATAAAATTTCGTTGGCAGTCTATTTAAGTGAAGAGCACGTTCTGCACTGGGAGAACTATTCAACTGAAAACGAGCCGGGTTTTGCTCCAGTCTCGGTGTTTGCCTTCAATCAAGCAGTGCTTGGAACAGTATCGTGCCCTGAAATCACCCTGTAAACCCGTTAACGAAATAGAGCTTTATTTCCGAGGCGGACATCTTTCTCAATGTAAACCCTGCGTGAGCGATACCTCAGAGCATAATCGATGGTTTTAGCGGTGGTCTTTGGAAATGGAATTCGGTACTCCGGAATTCGAGCTTATAACAGCATCAAGAAATCGATGGGCAGTCCTTTGTCCACTACGCTCGCCAAAGCTATCCCATATGATATGGATATCGAATTCCATTCTAAATACTAAAGAATATGTGCATTAACTTTAGGAGAATACACGAAATTCATCGACAGAAGTCTAAATTTCTGAGTTATATAACTGTTTTAAATAGGTACTGTGATCATTTCAAAAATAAGATAATCTAGGACGAATGAGCTTGTAGCCAGCCATATAGGTTTCTATGAAAAGCAAGATGAATTAAATAATGTGTGTGAGATAGCGTGTATATAATATATACACATGTATATAATTATAATATATATATATACATAGATAGATAGATAGATAGATAGATAGATAGATAGATAGATAGATAGATAGATAGATAGATAGATAGA
>JBCEWB010175816.1:0-10110 GCA_039654565.1 Peronia peronii
TATCTATCTATCTATCTATCTATCTATCTATCTGTCTATCTATCTATTTATCTATCTATCTATCTATCTATCTATCTGTCTTTATCATCACAGAACATCGTAAATCAGAAATTTGTGCCAGACTGACAGCAAACCTTCAAACCTCTTTAATCCTGGGACAGCTGTTTCTTGATCCACAATAATTACATGCTTCATATCAGTATCATTTCATATACCTCCGTCTGAGGCAAACAGACAATAAGTCTAGATTCAGCCGGCATGAAAATGGAAAGCAGTTGGGCGCATGTGCAAGTGTCAAGTGTCACTTATCCGAACAAACTATCAGAGTCCGTCCATGGTCAGGTTAATATTTTGATTAAACAACAAAGGTCATGGAGCGAGACCAGTACCAAGTGCCAATGCTAAGCGACACTTACAAGCCAAGGTGTACGTTGACATATTATCCAGCTTAAGTTTAATAGTAAATCTTATGGCCTGAGCTCGTCTCCACACTGCATTTTATGTAGGACGGTCCTGTATTATTGTCTAGTTTGAGCTTGTTACAGACAGTCAATGCAACAATGTTACAAATAAATCTCATGAAATTATGACATAAAATTTTGAATAAACAATTATCTAGAAAATTAAGATCCCTGGAAGAGGAATGAGTATGCTGAATTATAATATAAGTAAGTTCAAATGTATTTGATATGTTGGCTGAATCGTAATAATTATTTAGCTAAAAGTCAACTTATTTGAAGTAACTTTGTGTGATAGTTGGGAAATACTTGTAGTAATAGCTGTAACAGCAGAAGGAATTAAAACAGATATTGCATAGAACAGCACAGTGGAAATAGAAGTGGCTATGGTATTGATCACAGCGCTTTATTGGTGAAAGACTGACAATGAAGGGAATGATATATGAGGACATTAGCACTTGTATTTGAGTTATTACTCAAAACCACCACAATCAACAGTGTGATAGCCTTGGAGGTTCATAGACGATTGTAAGAAATAAATCAATTGCGGGAGAGTTATAGATGACAGATGGAGTCCGTGGCTGTGATAATCCCACTGACAAAGATATTTCTGAAAAAATTCGGAAACTTCTACAAAAAAATATTGGTTGTCGGAAATCTCCAGGAACCTGCTTATCAGAGTTGCGTATAAGATCCCATTAAAAAAAAAAAAAAAAGAAAATCTAAACCCTTTTGATATCAGGGTAACGACGGATCGCTGCATTTACAACACTGCTAACTGTTTGAATATAGTGATATAAGAAAAATGTTTCTTTCTTTCGTAGCATAACAATGTAAGCCGATATAAATGTCGAAAAACGTCCTGACTTTGTCATCCTTACTGGTTCAGTGCAGGTGAAGAGACAAGATGAATGGGACTGGCGTGAATCCCAGTAATCTATTCAGCTATACATAGCTCTCATGAGACAAACCTTACGGTTCAATTACATCTTTCAACCTCCTGCGGGTGGTTATCTCCATGACAAACCTTGTAGTAGTTCATCTAAAACAGTGCTTTCACTATATCTTACCAGATAATTGCAAATGGGTAAAAGAAGACAAAGAGAAAGAAACCGTTTTATGATTCAAATCTATGAAGTATCCAAGAATATTTAGGTGCTGTGCAAATCAGCCACGGTGTCTAAGTAGGTTGTGCAAG
This sequence comes from Peronia peronii, assembly GCA_039654565.1. Classification (NCBI taxonomy): domain Eukaryota; kingdom Metazoa; phylum Mollusca; class Gastropoda; order Systellommatophora; family Onchidiidae; genus Peronia; species Peronia peronii. The sequence goes on from JBCEWB010175816.1 coordinate 1,657, forward strand.
CTCACTGCCCACCATAGACAGACTTTGTGCGCTGCCCAATTACGGCCTAATTTGAACAGGCAGTGATGCTTCAAATCAAAGATCCGACTGGACTGTGGAAGGAAGCGCGTAAAGCAAAAAAATTTAAAGACTCATTAAAAACCCGTCGAGATAACCTCCACTAGGAGGTTGAAAGATTTATTATAGAACGTAACGTAACCTTATTGAATCTAAAAGCCCTCCAAATAATGATAGTAGTGTTAATGATTATACCACTGAGGAAGAAAAACATATAGGCCTAGTAATGGTAACAGTTGATACGAATAGGGATCTTTTAGAAAGATCTATTGAAATTTACCACAGTAGGCCCGATGCTAGTGAGTGAATCAGTCGAGAGAAAAACATGGATGATTTCAAACAAAAGAGCCAGGGACCCACCGAACCCAGTTTGTCCCCATTGTAATATAACCCAGTCTAGCGATGAGAGATTCAAAGATGGCCACAGTTTAAATGAACACATTGATCTAAGATTTGGGAGCTAGGCCTAGACAATAATTATGTATTTTATGTCCAAATTAATTAGAGTGTGTTGATTATATTTGATTGTAGGCTTACTTTTTATTCAGAGATGATTAGAGAAATTATGTGGGCAGACAATAAAGACGAGTGAGGACAGAGCGACCGAAAAATGTAGTTGAATTTGAACCTTTACCTTCTCAATTCAAAGTGCTTGTAATTTTGTTGGACAGTGTGATGTCCCATCTTCTTTTTTCGTGTTGATTCTTTGCAATCTAAATTCAGGCAGATTTACAAAGCGTACAGGACTTACTTTTTAGATACAGATTTTCACCAAAGACAGAAGATACAAAGACCTAGAGAGGATGCTATGCCAAGAATGATTCACACTTATCCAACACAGAAACTCCCTGAAAAAAATAACGCAAAAACCGCAATCGCAACTTACCATTTCCTAGTTGCTCTCACTCCAGTGTGGAAAGCGAACCAGAATGAGTATTCATTTTCTCATCCTTCTCGATCTCTTCTGGCTTTTCTCTCGATGGTATTGGGTGAATTGACAGCCACAATAGAAAATATTTCTCTCTTGACAAAAAAAAAAAGGAAGAAAAGATGACAAGGAGAAATGGAAAAAAAAATTTTGCTTGAAGAGCTAAGGCAGGCACACATTCTTCACAATGATCTGAGACAACGAAACTTTGACCCAGAGATCCTACCTTAGACTGAAAATGAAACGAGAGCAACTAAACTAAACTTCAAACAATGTGCGCTGTTCCGATCACCTAAAGTCGACATCTGTTTGCATTTTCATAGATCTCAGATTATATAAATGTATATACGCAAGCATTTATATGTACCCATCTAACACCAAAAGAAAATGGGATTCTATTTGTTAATGTTGAACTGCATATAAGTCCATTTTGTTTTCTTCCTTTGTTTATGTTTTTGCAGTAGCACCTCATTTGTTTTCAACTCACACATTTACAATTCAAATAATCTGACTTTCATGTATTTCTTCTTTACCTCTTTTGTTTTAAATCATCCATGTTCTGTTTTCTTACTTCCTTGCCTTCTTTCTTTCTACTGATTCTTAATTCACTGATTCACTAATTCACTGATTAGTATCAGACCTAATGTGTGGTAAATTTCAGTAGGCCTTCCTTTAGTCCCCTCTTCGTATCAACTGTTACGACCTATTTATTTATCTATTTTCCCAAAATTTAATCATAAACACTATGTTTATTATTTAGAGGACATCTGGGTTCAATAGATTTTTAATTTATTAGGCCGGTCACGCATAGCAAAGAGTTTTAGGGCTAAATTCTTATGGCCCGGTGTTTCTAGCGTTGTTGTTGTTGTTGTTGTTGTTGTTGTTGTTGTTGTTGTTGTTGTTGTTGTTGTTGTTTCAATACGTGCTTCTTCCCAGAGTCCGGTCGGGTTCCGTAATTCAGCGACGCGAGTCCCACTCCATTCCGTCCATGGCAACCAAAGGCTCGCCGCGAGACGCACTGGATTTAATATCTGTTAATATTATGTCCATGGTGCCCATTTCATTTGACCGGCATAAAGTCCGTTGATGCGGCGTAACAATGGTAGTTCCGGTAGTGTCTAAAGTTTGTTGAGAGTAAAATGTACAGGCTGATATAATAAGGCGGTGCACCTCGATGGAAATATTTTGAGAAGTCTGTCGGTTAACTATTTGGGATCAAACCTCCTGAGTTTACTATTAACTATTTGGTACAATGTTTGATCTACACATGTTTTTAAGTTGGTGCAGTTGAGAACTAGACTTTCAGATCACAGTTCTTTATGTCACATTCAAGACGCAACGTACAAGGTCTTTAAGATGATTGGATCTAGAGGTTTTGGTTATAGAACTATAGTTTAGATAGTTTGTCTGGATTATCTGCATTTTGCAAAATTTTTGCATGCCGGTTCTTCCCTGACCTACTAAGTGAGGTTATCTGCACCAAGACAAAATGGGAATACAGAAAGATTTGTTGAATTGTGGTATGCTGCATGAAAAACAACAATAACAACAAAACAAGCAAAAGACCAACTAGAATTCAGGGATTCTGCAAAGAGAATGTGATAATCACGTTTTTGAGTGAAATGTAGCCACAATATACACTCGAATATTTGACGCGGTTCTATCCAGTACTGCTTTCAATCAAATTCATGTTGAAAATTAATATCCCAAAATGATTTTCATAATTATAACATAAGCATGACAATAATGAGCTTTCAACAACAACGTTCACTTTCCAGATCGCAAGCTGTCACAAATCCAGACTGTCTCAGAATGATATCCTGCGTGACTGTCGTCAGTATTTCTCTATAAATCCTACTGGTAATGAAGAGTTCTATACCTGTGAACGCTGTCGGACGTGTAAGCTTGAAAGGGGAAGGGAAACATGACGTATTTCATCAAGGTCTAGTAATATAGGCCATGCTAATTCCGTATAATATAGGAAGATTATTTCTTTCCCTCCCCTCTTCCCCCTCTCCTCCAGTTCCCCAACCTAGCACCATCTTAGCACTTGTTCATGCCCATGCCATGTGTCCTATCAATATGACCCACCAAACAGCCGATCAAGGCATATTTATCACAACCATAATGGCTACCACAGCAACAAGGTACTGCTATGGGCTCACCTGCTTTTCGAACTCAAGTGTCAAAAGTTACTTCGGCAGAGACTGGAGTGGTTCACTTAGAAGTTTGCTCAGCTTAATCTGAGTTAAGTGTTGTTTGTTCGTCTTATGCCCGGGCTGTTCCCAGAAGCAGACAACCCACCAGTGGAAGGGACGTCATGACTTATTTCTCCAAATGGTCCAGTCTGTCAGCAGGACAGGGAACAAAAGATCGGGCAGTTTTCCGTCACCTCACATTAAATTCAAGATAATTGTTATAAAATGCATGTTTCTTTCTTTCTTTCTTTCTCTGTTTTAGTTTTCATTTCATTATTATCTTTATATTGTTTTGTTTTGTTTTGCGTTGTTCTTTTGTTTGTCGAGGATCTATATAATTAGACATATTTATTTGTCTTGAATTTAAAATAGTCATTTTATGTGTATTTACTAACGGAATATTTGTTGCGTTGAATTCTTTTTATATCCTTTCTAATACTATCTTGGGTGGCTAGTCACAAATGTTGTTCTATGCCTTCGTTATCCTTTTAACTATACATCAAATCAATATTCAATAAAGAGAGCATAGTGTTAATTCGAACTAGATGTCCTTAATTGAAATGAATATGGTTTCCGGATGTTGGACATAAATATTACAAACACGGGCCAATATACAGCTTAGAACCAGACTCTATATAACGGTACCAATGGTGAATTGATGAAATTGAAATAACGACCTACATAGATCACAGTATAGATTTATAAAAGCAACAAAAAATAAATATCCCTTTTTTTTTGCCTGTTTGTTTGTTGTTGTTGTTGTTGTTGCTGTTGTTGTTGTTTTTTTCAACTTTTTATTTGTTCTTACTGAATAAATGTATTTGACTGGGGGAATAACTTAAATAAACCCAACTTTTATCATGTATAAATAACAGACATAGTCTGCATCAGTTAAAATCGTCAAGAGCGGACAGCACGAAACAAATACAGTGAGTGATTGACACAACTATCGAAACAGAAAACATGGTCATGAAGATGAGACGGTTCGTGCTGATGATAAATGGGGCACTTGTTCAATGATATCTTAACTCAACCACTGATTTCCCCATTAAAATAAACCTCTCACTCATTCATTCATACAAAGACTAGCTGAATGATTTACTGAGTCATTCATGCGCTCATCTCCCACTCACTCACTCACTCACTCACTCACTCACTCACTCACTCACTCACTCACTCACTCACTCACTCACTCACTCACTCAATCACTCACTCACTCACTCACTCATTCACTCACTCACTCACTCACTCACTCACTCACCTATTCACTCACTCACACACACACCCACTCACTCACTCACTCACTCATTCACTCACTCATTCACTTTCTTGCCCATTCACTCACCTACTTACCGATAAAACTCACCTTCTTGATATCTATGTTTGTAAAGAAATCCGCACCTCAGCTCCCACTGCTCAACTGTCTTGCGTCGTCCTAGCTTTGTCTCATTGTCAGCCAAATGAGATTACACATCAGAGTTATATACAGTAATGTAGAAGGATTATAGTTTTACGTTCCAAGCCATTTGTCATCAGTTAATTATATTATTGAAGAAGCAGACTGTACATAATAATAATTAATTTCACCATTTTACCAATCTCCGAAGCAATTATTCAATGTTATCGTGAATATTCTCAACTATCAGTCTTTTGAATATTGACAATGTAATAGTTGCTACTGTTACACATCTCTCTCCAGACTGACAAAAATAAAGTCCTAAAGGTTCATTGATCGTGCCACCAGACTTCCCACCTGGGAAATCTCGTGGGTGCCCCCCCCCCCCTCCTACTCCTTCCGCTTCCCCTTCGTCACAATAGGAAATCAAACGCCACACTGATTTAACTGGTCACTGGTTAGCGCTATCCATTGATACCGACCATTCTGCCAGTTCTTCCTTCCTTTTTTTTTTCCTCTCGTGATGCTGAGTGTTGAAAACCATGCCAGATTCAACCCCGGCACACGAAACGAGATGGAGATAGGTATGGGATGGAATGGAGGGGAGTAACGGATGGATGGAATAAAGTACGGGGTAGGGAACAGAGGGGTGATCAGGAAATGTGTTTATGTGCATGTGATAGAAAATTGTGTGCTCTTGTCGTTCCATAATCCTCAATAGACCTATATAAGCTTAAATTTTGCACAGATGGTAGAAGTAAAGATCGGCCTCAGTAAAATGGCATTTTATGAAAGTCAAAGTATTTTTAAAAATGTTATCTGAAATAGGCATATTATAATTTGTGTGGAAAATGGACTCGAGCATGATTACAGATAAATTCACGATGGCTACGAACGTCATTGTAAAATGACTGCCGACAATTTTTTTTAAGGCAAAGCGTAGAAAATAAAAAACAGATCATCAACCCAAACCAAGAACAATGACTACAAAAACAAATAAACAACAGCGACAACATACATATTTAAAAAAAAAGACAAGAAAACATAACAAACGAAAACATCTCACCCCTTTCCCAAAAATGATCAACAATCAAAGAAGCGCAAGCAAATACAAAACGAGCATTAAAATTAAATGTCACAAACTGATACATGTAAAGGGAGAAGGGAAAGGGGGGGGAGGAGGGGGGGGGGGGGTCTTACACCGGGACGAAAACCAAAAAATAATTTTCAAAATCTCAAGATAAATTTCACCTTAATTTTGATCTGATACAGTTATCAGCATTTCAAATAGAACATCAGAGTTATGTTTGTAACTTTTTCTGCACAGTGGTACGATAATGTTTTAGGGTCTTACATTTTGCCCAAAAAATAGAAAAACCAGCTGATTTTGTATTCCAAGCTGGATAGAGACCAGATCGGAAACCGTGTTTTGATTTAATCGCAAGACCATGATTCTAGCATAGCTTTAGACGTTTGCTAGGTCCAGTTTTTTAAGATAAGAAAAATTCAAAGGAACTACATTGTTTTCTAGCCGGAATTTTAATCCCATTAGCCATTTGCTCGAAAACTTGTTTGCTGCAATTTTTTTTCTGGTTGGAAGCGCCCTTCTCCTGCTTTCACACATTCACGCACAAACATATACACAGACACACAGATACGACTGAAATTAAAAACTCAATAACTGATCAAGAAAACGCAAATAATTAATAAATGCAACAACATAAAAGTCCATCTTAAAAAAAAATAATAAAAATAATAATTAGAGGCAGAAAGAAGAGAGAGGTGGGGGAGGGGGGGGGGGGCGGCGATACTTTTGTTTTAAAAAAAAAACGGATGAGTTAGGAAGTACAAGAACAAGAGATATCATGGAACGACAACCTGGCAAACAGGCGAAGTCAGTGTGAAACTATTTGACAGACCGGTGTGGAATAATCAGAGATTTGTTTAACCTGCTGCCCAAAAGCTTTCCCTGGAATGACACAGTTTCACACCGAGCGCCCAGATGTTGTTGTTAGGGATTGTCAATGTGTGGCTCTGTAGGCCGATGCCTACTTTGTACAACGGCTGCGGACGTAATGCTACCTGAGGCTGTATAGATTTCTGTCCTCAGCCGTTCTTTCTTTTTGTCCATAATAAGAAGATATTTCGTGTAGCTACATCAAGAGTCTGCTGTTATGAAGGATTGCTCTCAGATTCTCGTCGTTTGCCTTGTCATGTGATATATTGTTGTCAATTAAAGCAATGACCAAAACAAAAAAAAATGGAGGGTGGGGGGTGGGGGGTGGGGGAGATTACATTGAATACTGTATGAATTTAATAAACAAAGTGTCATAGTCCTTTTTTTTTTTTTCCAAGGATAGATCAAGACAATAAATATATAAGTATCAGGATATGAAAATCATAAGTTATATTCCATTATGACAAGATTATTTGACTTACATAATAAATCTTCGATAAAATACAGCAGATCAATCTATAGGTCTCTCAATATTAGGAGATAAGAAGACAATTTCAGCCTCTCAAGAAAATATTGGTTTACTGAAATTATTTCTTCTCAGTGCTGCACTCGCAATAGCTGGAATGTTAACATTAACTGAGTTCACACTGTCTTTTCTTATCGCAATTCCTAATCTAAGCTTTGCCCACTGTCCCTGTTGACCGGTAGTCTATGCCATGTGTTAAGGTTTAAAGTTCGGTAGCAGAGATGTGGAGGATTTGTAAGACTGCTGAAAGTCTGATATTGAGAGCAAATGTATTTTGGCTAGATTGCAATAGGTATCTGGGGCAAATTAGAGGCGCTACTGTGTTTTAATTTACACAAATTACATGCCTCTTTGGACAAACCAAGAATATTTATTGATTTAGCATGAAAAGGGCAGACAACAATACAGTAAAGTTACAAAACAGTGATATAACTGGACAAGCCCACATACACACATATGCGTGCAGGCGAGTAACAGCAGAAGGGAAATTAATTAATAGTAAAACACAGCCATAGTGCTCAGGTAAAAGGTTTAAATGATAGAGCTTGGAGCTGAAAATGACTCAGTCAGGTCACAAAGGAACTGGTATACATTTGGTGTTGTATGACTGATAAAAGTAGGCTACTCCTGTGCGAACGTGCGCTTCTTCTACGATGCACACAAATTTAATCCTTACCAGTCCAGGGTAATACAATCAATTGATATTAAATTCTGCTACGAATATTTAGCTAGTTTGATCATATTATGCACAGTATGTGTAATTGTTTCGTATGCTTTTACACTAACATAATAATTAATATTGTATCCGTGGAGTATGGATGTAATCATAATATGCAAATGTCAGCCTCACTGAATTAACTGAAGACAAGCAGGCTGGGCAATCTGCGAAGTGAAAGCCTTCATTTATTGGTCTCCTATAAAAATCATAGAGTTCACAGGTAGACTAAGTTGAAGAGATCAAGTCATTGCAAAAACGGAAAATGAAAAAAATAGAAACATAATTAAGTGAAAGAAAATGATGTTGTTTCAGGTAAAATGATGACAATCAGATGACACTAAAAAAACAACAACATAAAATGAAAAAAAAAATGGAAGCATCCTTTCCTAAAACAATTAATTTAGAATTATATCCTCATTAATGCAACTCCATTTTCACAAAACAATTCTGTCTCTGTCTGTTCATAGCGTGAAATGGAGATACTTTATAGAAACACAATCTGCCTTCACGTTTAATTGAAGGACTGGGTAAATAATTCTGATTTAAAAAAGACTAAGATCAATAAGCCTGACTTAATGAGGCTAAAAGACTCCCATATCCTCTCTCTCTCTCTCTCTCTCTATCTATCTATCTATCTATCTATCTATCTATCTATCTATCTATCTATCTATCTA
>JBCEWB010175827.1:0-10110 GCA_039654565.1 Peronia peronii
TTTGCACCTATGTATGTAGAAATCTAGGGGTTTTAGATGTAGATGCTGAAATCTTAATTTGGATGTCTAATTCTAGTATTCCCTTTTCTTGGACAAGGTTTTAGAAATATTTCTGTGCATAAATAATATTCTGGATTAAGTTGTTCATGTATGCCTGTATTGAATGTTCTTCTTTTAATTTATTCTCTAAATCATATGGTCTTTTAATTTAAATCCTATGGTAAATGATATTCTTGTTAAAAGTCATTGAAATAGTTGCATGTGAGAACACATACGATGGTTATTGTTTTTATTTTCAAAATTTGTACATGGACCATTTAAATGATAAAAAAAGACGTTGCACCTGAACGAATAAAATTTAAGTGTTTTTTCTTTGTTTAGATTTAATGCAGCTGAATAAGTGTTGCCTTGAATTGGCTTCAGTTTTTCACATCAAGTGGTTGATTGTGATGTCGATTTGTTCTGCAGTTTCGGAATGCTATATGGAAAACTGATAATGTTTGTGAGCATGCCATATAATTTGTACTTTTTTTTTTTTAACAACCAGATGCTAATCTGTTATTTCCATATAAATAATCACTGTTTTTTCTGCTTTACGTCAATATACATGTCGTCCCAATTTTTGCAAATTATTGCTCTGTCGTCACTTTGCGAAAATTGGGAGGATGTAATGGTACGCCAACATCTCATCCAAATATTGCACTGATATATAGAATGCATCAAACAATTCTTATCAAACTATTAAAGAAGTGTTTTTTTAAACGTCTGTTGTCGTCATCATTTACTTTAGCAAGCTTCAGAGATGAATATAATTTAGAACCTAGGGATTTAAAAACAAAAAAGTATGCATGTATACTATTGTTGTACCACTTGAAAGGAGGGTCTTGCAAAGAAAAAAAAAGTAAGTGAGGATTTTGAGTAATAAATAATGATTACGAAAAAACTTTTGTTCATCATCTGTTTTTGATTTATCTCTCTCACAATCCATAGTGCTCACACAGACATTTACATTGAAATAAACACTTTGTGTTCACACTCAAAGTGAAATGAATCATTTGTGTACACATAAAATACAGACAATTCACCAGTGGATATTATTACTAATTTACTGTGAAATACACATCAGCTGAGTTCTGCCAACATTTAAAATTGATCTATCCTTCAGTATATACAAAGACATAGCTACTTTTTCAGAATTTAACTGAAAGAGATAAAAAAGGAGAACGGAGTTAGTTTTATGTATATCTACTCTGTCTGTCTGTGTGTCTATCTATCTGTCTGTCTGTCTATATATCGATCTGTTTCTGTCTGTCTGTCTGTCTCTTTCTCTAAAAAAATATACATGTATATTTATTAATATATATATAGATAGACAGATAGATAGTACATGTCCCACCGTATTTGGCACAACATACCCGTTATCGTGCTGATGTGCCGTTAAACCCCAACACAAACAAACAGATAGTACATGTATACTACCTATATACATATCTGTATATGCATTTAAAAAATCCAGTGTCGCTACATAAAAAAAACTGAATCAGCAGCAGACATAATATAAATTTCAAAAAAGATGTTTTATTGAAGTGAATGAAAAATAGAAAAAAGTACACTTGAAACTCAAGAATTAAAGTATAGATCTATCATTTTGATGTACATGTATGATATTGAGAGGTAGACCTACACGTTCTGTGAACATTTCAGCCACTATTTCAATAATTTAGAGATCTCTCAATTTCACAGATACTTTCGTCCATAGTTTTCCATTATAAAATTGCGCTCTTTCACTCTCAAATATTCAATAGGTTATAACGCAAAGTAACTAGGCGATCGTTACCTTCCATAGTAAACTTGTATCCGGAACGCCTCTGTGCTCAAGGCGCATAACTCTCGCTCAGACTTCCGGTTTCATTTATGGAAAGCCCTATACAGGAGGCGGGGTCTAGACCACTTTTTTGCTGAGAGCCTCAGCTCCCAGCACCCGTTTCTAATTTAGTTACCTATCATTTTACACAAGTAGGCTAATTTTATTGGATCAAAATTTTTGTCCACCGGTTCTGGATCACATTTGTTGTCTGCCCGGGTCTATCGGAGCACACGTACCTATATAGATACAAGGAACAACATAGCTGAAAACAAAACAAAACAAATATAGAGACTCTCTATAAACCCATTTTACCCGAGCCTTATTAATTTATGTTTTTCTAATTTCTGCAAGTCTGCTGCGAAATTCCTTTTCCTGTTTCTGCAACATTGCATCGGCTGTTCGGGTAATTTCATCACTGGCTTTGAGCCAGGACTCCCTCTCATCCTCAATGGCCTGATATTCCGTGTCGGATAGATTTTCATCTGCCCTTGCCTTGGATAACAGCCTCGACACGGAAATGTATTTGATCTCAGCCAGAGTTCGAAGCTGGCTGTGGTGCCGACCTCGTTTTTCCAATCGAGAACTTGCGGGTAATATGCCGAGTTCTATCAACCCAGTAAATATCCCCCACGGCGGCTGTGGGTTTAGCGACAGGAATACTAATAACTGTGGCCAGAAGCCCAACTCTGTGGCACTACCCAGTCCCGCAGTACATATGATAAGTGCCTCTGAGGTTCGGCCGAAAATGAGTCTGAATGTTTTATTTTGGCTCAGGAATGTCTCGTTTTCTCTTCTCGATCAGCAACTCCGTTTGAAAGGCACGTACTTATCTTAGATGATAGTCATTTGACATATCTGGATCAAGTTTAAATGTTAAACATTGTTGATTAATAACTGGTATATTTCTTCTGTTCAAATGTTTCAGTATTCTCTTTTTATGTCTTGTGGGTCAACATCTTGTCTATGTATGAAATTCTCTGAATGAGAAAGTTCGGGTGGAGATGGATGACTTCCAAGGATAGTTTATTTTCCATTATTTCCAGGTGGGCGTCCTCGCGGGAAAGCATGAAAGGGATGTCCTCTAGGCTTCCTCCCTTTGACATTCGAATGACGATCCCTAAGTGTGCATTTTCTGCAAATGCATCCCATCAGAGAGTAAGTCCCTTTCCCATAACCAAAGGATTTTCGGGTACAGCCCCGAGAACCACACTAAAGAAAAGCGTGGAACCAGGTTGTATCTCTTTCACTCCCTCAGCAGTAGTAAACTCCGACACAAGCTTGAGAATGTTCTTACTAGACTTTTTCGTGGTAGAGATTACGTATCCATAATTGGACAGGTACAGAAAACGAATGTTCTTTTTCGATATGATAGGAGCAGCTAGTACACTCCCCTAATTCTGCCATTTTCTCAGCTGATGCCCCAACCCTGTGAAAACAAAAAGTTTTATTTAAGCCTAAAGTCTAGAAGCCACTTTTGAGGTATTCCTGGAATGGAAGGAAGTTCCACCCGCTTGGAAACACCATCATCTGCTAGCTGAAATATGTAAAGGCCTTTAACAGGCTCATCCCACCCCTCAACATCACACAGATCTTGTAGGGCAACACCATTGCACTCTCGCGGTTGGGCAGATCCAGCAGAATCAACCATTGCGTATGTGTAATGTTAAGCGAATGTAATTACAGTCTTTCTGATTCCTTTGAACAGGAAGAGGGAGTTCCACAATGGAGCGTTCTCTCGCCCACGTTGTTTAACATCAAAATCAACTCCATCGCAGATCGGCTGGCTCAGGGAACCAATTGTTCCCTGCATGTAGATGACTGCCTCATCTGCTACAGGGCCCAGAGGATGCCTACTATTGAGAGACAACTTCAGGCAACCTTGGGCACCCTCCAGGGATGGGCAGATACCAACGGCTTCAAGTTTTCCACACAGAAAACTGTGGCCGTTCATGTTTGCAGAAAAAGACTGCATTGCAGGGATCCGGATCTGTTTCTCGCGAGAAACATCGCATTCCTGTCAAGGATGAGGCCAAATTTCTGGGTGTGATATCTGATCGAAAACTGACCTTTATTCCCCATATCAATCACCTGAGAAATGCTTCCTGGAAAGCACTGAACATACTTAAGGCGGTATCAGGAGCGGAATGGGGTGCTGATACAGACTCCATGCTGCGTCTGTACCGCTCCCTTGTCCGGTCTAAACTAGATTAAGGTGGCATTGTCTACGACTCGGCCAAGCAATGCTACCTTCAAAAACCTGATACTGTCCACCATCAAGGCCTTAGCCTGTCCCTGGGGGCATATTGCACGTCCCCAGTGGAGAGTCCGTACGTTGCGGCCAACGAATCCTCTCTCCAAGACAGAAGGGACAAACTGTCCCTTCAGTACGGAGTCAAAATTTTATCACACCCAGGAAACCCAGCCTACGAACATGTCTTCGAACCCAGCTTCGTGGACATGTTCGAGAGATCTGATATCGCTCCCATCTTTGGCGCCCGCTTTCAGTCTTTGCTAGCGGAGGCAGGGATCGGACGGGGTGAGGTGAGATTAACCCATTTCCAAGCGTCCCGCCATGGTGGATCCAAAGACTACGAGTGATCTTTGACCTAGCAGCCGGAACTAAACGAGACACCCCCAAGGAGGTCTTTGAACGGATGCTTGCAGAGGTGATCTCTGATCACCCTGATTCCGAGCATTTGTTCACAATCGGATCCAAGGACGACAAAGCCGTCGGCACTGGCTCATTCTCTGTTCCGGGAAACACATCGCGTTCTGCTGGGTATCGAGTCACGTGGGCATTGCAGGGAATGAGGCAGCAGATCCATCGCCAAGGTCGGCCTGATTTTAGATCCATTGGATCTCAGGCCGATCATCAACGAGTACATCAAATCGCGATGGCGACAGGGATGGAATCAAGAGACTGCAAACAAACTTAACTCTATCCCAATCAGACCTTGGATCTTGGACGCGAAAACGAAACCAGGTGGTCCTCAACCGCCTGCGTCTGGGTCACTCTCACCTCACTCACTCTTTTCTTCTCAGAAGAGAAATGTCCCCACAGTGTGTGGCTTTTCACTGTCAACTGACAGTTGCACACATATTACTCGACTGCGCCGACTTCAGAGACGCTTGAGAAACACATTTGTCGAGTCGCTCTCTGAAGGACCTGTTTAACAAAACGAAGCCGCAGGCCACCATGAGCTTTTTACGCCAGGTTGGTCTGTATGACAAACTTTAACATCGCTTCGTCACAGATACATTGTTAAGCATACGACGATCCCCACGGGACGCCCGCCGCAAAATTGCTTACATCTATCTTTTTAATTTTGCTATACAATATTGGACTACCCAAAATTTATAGACAAATTTGGATATCTCTTTATAACTCATAAATCCATTTCCGTTCAGGGCTACATTTTATCTATTTACACCTTGATCAGAATTTTACTGTGTAAATGTACCCACCGTGTTAGGCACAATATAGCAGTTATAGTGCTGATGTGCCGTTAAACCCCAACACAAACAAACAAACAAACCGGCGTCTTAGAAACTCCTTAGGGGTTAAGGGTGTGTGCCTGTCGGTCGTCGTGAATTAGTACGACCCTAGTACGAGTGATCAGAACCAACAGCTTCTTGTTCTTGGCATCAATGACGTTATTGTCCCTGGACCGCTAGGCTTGCTTTTACCATCTCTCTGACATCTAATGACGCCAACCGAAATGTGATCGTGCCTTGGTAAAGAAAACCACGACAAAAATAAGCGGCAAAGATAGGGGAGATAGGGGACGGTTTTCCTTGTGGATATGGTGCAGCTGCAGGATATAGCACCGGAGTTTTACAAGGAGTTTGCGGATGTCAGCTTTGTTGTCAAGGAAACCTCATTACACTTTAACAAAATCTCCCCTAATTTGGTTTTAGAGCACATAAACAATGAAGCTGGAAAGATTGCTGGGGAACTGATAGGCATTAGCATAAAGGACTCAGCAAGAAGCAGATGGTGCCTTACGTTTGGTGATAGAATTAGGCTATCGGAGAACACGATACAGATGATGGGGGAAAAAGTACTGAGGGAATATCACAAAGAGACGGAATGTGAAAGAATGAAGAAAACGATGACGTTTTATGGACGAAGAGCACTCAAAAGTAGATGTGTTTGGCCACTACACTCAGCATTGGATCAAAACAGCAACGCCCAAAAAGCGCTCATACAGCCTCAAAGGCCGCCTTATTCGGAGAATAATTGAGAAGTGAGAGCCAGGTCAGACGTTGAACAGTTACAAAGGAATCACAAGGAAGCTGACACCTGTACGATCCTCCCTACAGGGGAGGCCATGAGGGCTGAATATCAAAAAATAGTAGCCATCAGCTGAGGCTTTGATATCCTCGTCATTCTAGCGCACTTCAATGACCAAATAGGCGCAAAAGAGTTGTTGATGCATGTCAGACCGAAGCCTAAGCCAAAGATTTGCCTGTCCATGCACTGCTGAACTCATTGCCAACTTGCCAGGCTTCCATGTCCTGAGTGCCGGGTACGACAGGTTCTTTTGCAATATTTGGCAAGAAAAAGGCGTGGAAAACGTATCTCAATTACCTATTATCTCCTGAAAAATCCAGGTAGAAGAAGGTGGTATATCCGGCACAACCAGATTTGTGATGAAAATACAGGTCCCTGCCTAGGACAAAAAGTGTCGACGAATTTCGCCTTGGTTTGTTTCGGAGGAAAAAACTCAGACTTATTATCACCAACTGAAGATGCCTTCAGCATTAAATGTGCTACAGACATTTCCAGACTTTTGTATGGTATAGTGCTACCACAGTTACCATCAGTGTTTTAGTGTGGTTGGCAGAATGGTCCAGATGGCGGGTTACAACCAGTATGGACAAGCAAAGCCTCAATTCCGAAAAACAGGCCTGAAATGCTGATTTGCAAGCGTAAGACCCAATACAGAACGAACATGTACAGTTGCGTCAAGAACCTTATTTCCTACATGGCGCATGGAGTTGTCTGCTGGTCGGTGCCACAACAGCTGCAATTTAACTATCTTTGACGGATAAACTGGTAATAAAGCGGATAATCGCTCAGAGCTTGAGAGTGGACCTGATAACTACAAATGTGTAGGCACAATCTCTCTCTCTTTCTCCTCTCTCACTCTCTCTCCTCCCTACGTCTTTCTCTCTTGTGTTACAGCAGTCGTCGTTTACATTGGGTTATTGTGTGAATGGATTATGGTGTATGAAAGCCTGATCTTTCAAAGGAAGATTGCCATATCTGTATCCTTATGAAGATATGTCTATAGAAGTAGCTTTTTGTTCTTATGGATATAACGCCATTAATATACATGTGCATCACAGCTAAAAACAAAGCAAGACAGTATAGAATAAAAGTGTTATATAAAAAATCTTAGTTATGATATTTATCCGTTTTGAGAAAAATGGTGATTACTGTTGGATTTCGACTATATAAGTGAATTAAATTACGACTAAGATAAAGTGATACTAATTACAATTTTCATTGTTCATACATCTATGTTTATTATATGATAAAGCAGTTAATGTTTTAACTTCTTGAGGCATTTACTTATGTTTCATGTTTTGACCCCTTTGCACTCATTCACCCCGTGAGTGACCCCCAAACCCCTGAAAAAGGTGACCACCACTTGAAATGTGATCAAGAGTCGATGTACTAACGTATAAAATCGGTGATTGCTTTAAGCTTTGATCGCATCAGGAACTACATAAAATGAAGCCTTCTGCTATTTTGAGAAAAATGGTGATTACAGTTGGATTTCATCTTTATAAATCAATTAAATTACGACTAAGATAAATTGATATTAATTAAAATCTTCATAGTTCATACATCTATGTTTGTTACATGATAAAGCATTTAATGTTTTAACTTTCTGAGACATTTTTTTTATTTTACATGTCTTGACCCTCTTGTGCACTCACTGATCCCCTGAGTGACACCCCCCCCCCCCCATCCCTAAGAAAGGTGACCTCCATTTGAAATATGACCAAGAGTCGATGTACTATCGTATAAAACCGGTGGCTGCTTTTAGATTTGATTGTATCACAAACTCCCTAAAATGAAGCCTTTTTGATATTTTACGCTCGGACTAAATGGAAGACGACCCGGGATAGAATGAATGCCTGCTAACAGGGTATCGACACAAGCAGCGATAGGAATGTCAACAAAATGTTGGAGCTGAAGATAAACACGAGTCTATGCGTGAACAAAAAGCAGTTGCGGATGCCTATGGCATCCCGCTCGACTTTGAGTTGCTTGAAAATCATATGCCATTCTACCAGTCCGCCCTGGGGGACCAGCTCGAAAATGGGCTAACCTTCAACGACTACAGCCCCGTAATCATGACCACACATGATAACAACGCCAGTTATACCATCGAGAACATCTCACTCAAGTATAACATGGTCACTCACCCCGAGCTCGCCCGGATGATCAGTAACCGCCTGGCAATCCTGTACGACCGTGTCCTCAGACACAGTAAAATCACTGCCAGCAGGAGCAGCACATTGTGGAACATCAACCTCAACGTACCCGCCCGCAGTATGAAAAGCATCTTGATGCTGTTCGAAGACCTATCCACGTCAGCATCCTTCAAACAGGACACCAAGAACTTCTACAACCCTGGCATAGCCAAGGTGGAGATAACCATCGAAGGTGTCCCCCAACCAACTGTACAGCTAAGGCATGCCACCTCATCAGCAGTGGAATGAGGCAAGGAAGTACTTTGCGGCCGGCTGCAAACATCATCCTGAGGTAGCCATGGTGGCAAAAGACCTGAAGCTGCCATACGTGTACATCGAAAATTTCTTCTTGCCAGTTCGCTTTATGGCCAGACGTCCGCTCCACAGACGACGACCAGCTCCATGGTAGGGGCACTGAGAATGCCAGTGAGGGGTTGACCACCAGATCACGAAAAAAGCAAAAGCAGCCGGCACATTAAACGTTATCTCTACGTTATTATGGATGCTCAATTCAACATCGAAGATGGTCGATTTGTCTCAGTAATCTACTAACCTCTATCCAAGAGATCCCTACACAGCTATTATATGTGGAATGACAGGTTGTGGGAAAACCGTATTCACACTTAAACTCCTGGAGGGTCCCTATCCCGGTTTTTTCCAAGATACTTTTGTCCTGTTCCCCACTATACGATACAATAAGACATATCAAGAGTGTCCCTGGGTGTGAAATAATCCAGAGATCTATGTCATCGACCCAGGTGAGAGGCTTCACGACTAAGTTAATGCATCTTATACCAGATGTTCCAGGCTCGCCAACCCTATACATTATTGATGACTGCAGTGCCAGCAAGGTACACAAAAAAAAAAAAAAAAAACAAGACATGCTTTCTAAACCAGCTTTCTCAGACCGCCATGCGGACCAGTCTATGTGGGTCCCTACCCAGAAATATAACTCGGCTCTGAAGGATCTCAGCGAGCAGACGTGCTGGGTCGTCCTTTTTCACTGTAAGGATCGAAACAGCTTGGAGGAATGCTTTCGTGAAAACGACATCATTCCTCCGGAAGGGTGGGTCATAGTAAGCCAGGCGTCACACAGAGAAAGTCCGTACTCCATACGTTATTCGATGAATCATTTGCCAGCCCCTGCAGTCTTGAAATTCCTTACGCCGCTTATAGTGTGGCATGAGAAATAAGACATTCGGCACACGCCACTCGTTCAACCAAAAAAGTTATACGCCATACGACTTTGGCCACTAGTCACACAGACAATTCGTACGTGTGTCAGTGTCAAAATGGCGGACAATGAAACAGTGATTTTTCTATAGTGGTTGCGTAGAAAATACAATCGAAGAAAAAATAAAAGGCGTTCCATGTTTGTGCGGCCAATTTATGCCTCACGTGAAGTTGAAGGAGAATATCACACGTTGTTTAAAGAGATAATCAAGGATGACGAGAAATTTTTCAATTACGCAAAGATGCCACAGTCCTCATTCTACGAACTCTTGTCCATTGTGGAACCTCATTTTTGTCCCGGATGGACCAGTTACAGGAAGTCCATATGTGCTGAGGAAAGACTTGTCATTACCTTACGGTAAGTCTAGTGGTTTTATAAGAATCAGTATAAAAAAAATAAAAATCATCTGAATCTTATAATATGTAAAATGGACTTGCATATGCTGTCACATATACATAAAACGTCGATCATTGTATGGGGGGGGGGGGGGGGGGGGGGGGGGGGGGGGGGGGGGGGGGGG
>JBCEWB010175838.1:0-10110 GCA_039654565.1 Peronia peronii
CCCTACCCACTGGAAGCCAGGGGACCGTTGAGTCATTGAAAGAATGCGGGTTTTCGATCTTCGTGTCCTTCCATCCCCCAGTGCAGGACCCGCGAGTCGATCCCGGCCCGTTTGCTCCGTGAGCAGACGCCATACCACAGAGCCACTGCGTCCCCTACTCAGTTTTGAGCTTAGATCACTCAAATTTATAGTAAAGCAGTTACATGTTTCCATCCCAACAAAAATAATTCAGTTTGATATATAACCTATTTAATGAACAGTTAATTTCAGCATCGACCAGTTTAGCGAGTGAACTTATGTTCCTTTTTTTCAGGAAAAGTATTGTTTTCATTTACGTTAATCCAGAATCACGCTGAATATTAGTTTAACCATTAAATTAAAATTCTTGGCAGTTAAACGTTGGGATGAAGAGTAGCCAGAGACGCCCCTGTCGGGGTAAAATTTCCAGTTATCTACCCGAAAATTTCATGTAGCCAAATCGGGCACATGCTTTAAAGTCGAGATAATTCTATTCATGTGATTCAAGGACTGCATAATATATTCTGAAACAAATCAGCCGCCTTGCATTGCTAGCGTCAAGAAGTGATCCTAGGGTAGGGTACGAGTTGTACAGGTGGGTAAGGTGACTAAGTCGCGGAGACAGGGGCTGGCTGACCAGCGGAAGACCCCACGCGATGATCGTGCTCTGTGGGTGGCATGCATTTCGGACAAACGGAAAGACACTTGATGGATCTGTCGTGTTATGCTGTCCTGGATGTTTATTGATATGAAACTCCTCTCCAGCCCAAGCACTAGGCAAACTGTCTGTATTAAGTCACTAAGCTCTGTCTAGGAGTTACGCGCCTTCTCTGCACGAATATGACCCTCTATTTTGTGGCTGTGTCCGATCTCAGTCTTATTTAACATTTCCGAAAAAAAAAAAAGGCTTTTTGTTTTGTGTATATGTTTTGAAGGAGGAGAGGGGCAGATTTCAGAGTGATGTAAAGTGACATAAGTACACAATTCTGTTGCATAACTAAAAAAACAAATAGTTCGGTAGGTGGGCAGGTAGGAAAGTCTGTAAGGCATGTAGGTAAGCAGGTAGGTAAGAAAGTCTGTAGGTAAGTTGGGACGAATGTAGATAGTTAGATACGTATATAGGTAGGTAGATAGGTAGGCAGTTAGGTAGGCAGGCAGGTAGGTAGGTAGGTAGGTAGGTAGGTAGGTAGGTAGGTAGGTAGGTAGGTAGGTGGGTTTTCAGGTAGACAGCGTCGAACGTTCGGGCGGACAGACAGATGAATAACTCGATGGGATCAGGGAAAGTGCAGCATAGCACAATAGTAAGTGACTGAACAAAAGTGGAATGTTCTTTTCGTTTTGCCAGTCATCGGCGAGTACAACAATGTTTTACTCGAGTGGACACTTGTGGGAGAGCGAAAGCCCCATACCTTTAGAGAGATCGGACCAATATAGAGAGAGTAAGCGAGATTGGACTACGTACATAGGAAAGGGTTAGCACTGCTGTGATAGCATGGGGCCAAATCTTGGAACAAAAGCCCTGTGTCAATAACTGATTGCTTGCCTCTCCACCTGAGGAATTCGATTTCTTTCACTGTTGGCTTTTGTTGTCACTATTTGAGCCCTGGCTCTTTTGTTGATCCCAGGAATGTTGTGCGAAGCGATATATACGGCCATTTGGCGACTAAAGCGTGCTGCTTTTGGAATCCTGTACTGTTAACGTCTGAATGTTCAGGGCTGCTTAAAATTTACTACGCCATTTAATTCCGCACTGTTGTCTGAGTGTTCAAATCTGTTTGATATCAGTTAAGATTGAAATTCCCTTAGTCTTCTGTATTTATGTACCGGACGTTTATTTATTTATTTATTAATACATGCTTGTGTTCGTCATTATTGGTGTCAAAACTTTCAAATCTTTTGTCTTTAGTTGGATTTAATATTTCATTAATATTCTTCTCTGCTGTTAATGTCCTAGTATTTATGTTTATATAATTACTATATAAATTGACACTCTGCTAATACTGTGATACTCAATGGGTAGCTTATACCACATAATCCAAGCGCATTTTTAATTATTTCTTTCTATACTCTGACACAGCTGGTATAAATGACGACTACTGAATGAACGCTAGTGCTCTGGGACTGTTCAGAAAATGTTATGGCTTTCTTATGTTATCGATTCCCTTACGTCTTGAGTATATTTCCTTAAATAGTCATAACTCCGTCTCTTGCACCATTGGCCAGCAAGAACAGTGATAGTAAGTATGAAAAATGTAAATCCAACGCCAGATTTATCCATTCGTGAGTAGTTGAGGTTTATGAGGTTAATTAATGCGCATCCGTTCAGAATTTTATTTCAATAATTTTAAGATGATAGCGTGTCGGTGCATCTCCGGCCCTCTGTACACTGAGTGCTATGCATCAAGAAACAGAAGATAAAGACGATAAAATTTGTCTAGGCGTTATCTTTTGATCGTAGATTGAGGCAACGCTTTGCACTCATAGACACTGGTTTATAGGATTCCCAAAGATATTGATAGTTGGTTTCACATGGGATATTTCCGTCACAATCTCAAAGATTCGTTGACTCCAGAAGCGTTAAGGGGCCGATCTGGCGAAAAAAAAACAAACAAACAATCAGACTTATTCGTCGTACTTTATGTTTGATTTCTTTACCAGATGGCAAACGGTGTAATGACAAAGTATTCGTCCATTATTGCTTTAAAGACCCTAAATTGTCATCTCTTTGAATAATGTTGTCACAGAAACCATGACAGTTCGACTTTTTTTGCTGACATTGTGAGGGGTTAATATTTAGAGGTCGTACAGCAGTTCCTACAGTCGGGGCGATGCATGTTGCAAGGAGATGTGCGGTCAGTTAGCAGGTCCCCATCTAGAAGTTCATGCCCATATATTGCATACCATGTGTCCTCTGTCGCTGCTGGCATTGACAAACGAGCAGTCGCTGGGACTGTACTGCTCCTCATACATAGGTGACTCGGCTGTTGCCGCCTCAAGAAGTATGCATACATGACAGTGTTTATTCTGGTGATCTATACCGCTTGAAAGTGAAATTTGGTATCTCTTGTGAAGGTTTTAAAATGACATCAGGTTTGTGATAACTGATAGTCCTTCTGTCGGTGTCTCTTTCCAAAGTGTTTAAAATGCCATCAAGATTGTGAAAATTTTGCTAGATGTTACAGAGCTCTCTTTGTCGTGGACTTGTGGGATATGATTTTGTTGAAAGTTAGTGAATTATAAACTGGTCTTTTAAAACAGTGTGCTTACATTGACAATTCATAGTTTGATAGCCAGTGCGTGGGATTTTTTGAAAATTAAAGGACTGATTACTTATGTTGTCTTGACATATTTAAGTATTCTGGGTTTTTTTTTTGTTTTTTGTTTTTTTTTTTAAAAATATTTGATGCTCACTGTGTGTGTGTTTGGGGAGGGGTTGGGGATATTATTGTTGTTTCGTTGTCTTATTCAACATGAGGAGCATTCCAGTCTTTCCCCGTGGGAAAACAAGATGTTTTGAAATCCCTATATTACCTGTGATGTAATTTTAACCTTAGCCTTGATCACTGTATTTACCGAGGGGCTTTGAAATAACAGTGCTTTGGCGTTTTATCGCTGTTGTACCCACGCTGAGGAAAGTGAACGAATATAAAACGAAATAGAAATTTTGATATTTAAAATTTAAACAACAACTATAACAACAACAAAAATGAAGAAAAGTACGGCTTTGTAGTTTCATGCATTCATTTTCCCACACACCTATGAATGAAGAGTATGCCACAATGGCTTCACAGATGGCAGGTTGCGAGGAATGTGCATGGACAATGTAGTTCGCTTCATCGACAGCGCTGACCATTGAGTAACTTGATTCCAATAGTTCTAATTGATTATTTAATCTGTTTACGGATTTTTAAAAAATATTTCATGGATCCTTGTAAATTGATGTATTGTGTTCAGTTAAAAAGCCTGTGCAAATGTTCATCACTGTCTGAAGATCTCAGCTTCTCTTATCTACTTGTATAAATTACATGTAATATCACAGCATTTATTTCTCATTCTCTGTCTAATCGTCACTTCAAGATCATGTTGCGAATATTGAGAAAAGATAGTTGTCCCGCGAATCCATACAATTCTCTCGCTAGCACGAATCGTCAGTGTCGTAGCATCAAGGAAGTGAGAGCATCCGATGGTCGTTTCATCATCTCAGCCACGTTATCTTCTCAAAGGGTTCAAAATATTGCCATTTGGTTTTGGGAAAAGATATACTTCCTGAGATTTCTTACAGTTCTCTTTGACAGGAGCCGTCAGTGTCGTAACATCAAGAAAGTTCAGATATCATGTGATCGTTTCATCATAATATAATGTCACGTTATCGTCTCAAAGGATTCAAAACGAGTACGTATTTAATCCTATCTGTGAGGCATAACCCATAATGATCGCTCATCACCAGCAGAATGCTGTATCACGATAACTCCGCCCCGCGCGCTGCAGTCTTGTATTCTGTCTGATCTTATCTTCAAAAGACACGGTGGGGTGAGAGATCTATGCCAGACACCTCTCGCAGACCACCTGTAGATGTTTTAGGAAATCCGGACATTACTCAGGGCAGTAAACGGGAGGGATCCAGGATGTCAGTCTCGTGTGTGTGTACGTGTGTATGTGTGTGGTATTTCTCAGCCCATACGTTTTCTAAGCATTTCACTGATTTTTGCTGCAGCCGAGCAGTGTGTAGATTCTGGGTACAAAACCATAAGGGTTTCCCGCGGTTCAGAAATTATTCTAAGACGCGTGGCTAATAACAGATGTATCGATGCCAAACATTATCACGTGAAATGTGGGTCTACCCTCACTGGGTCATACGAAGTTCTGATTCGTAATCACTGGTATTTGACACAGATTCTTGAAGATGTAGGAATTTCCTGGAAATGTTGTTTTGTGTCAAGTGCCATTGTTAAAGACATAGCTTGTGAATTCTCCTGTATTCAGGTGGCATATTCAAATGTACAAAACGGGAAGTTCTGGCGATCACGCCGATCTGTTGGCAATCTCTTCAAGTAAATTAATGTATTCTTTGACAGATGTTAGATCTATAATACGATATCCTGCCACGATATAAAATTATCCTGCGTTTTACAGAGGCTACGATTTTGAGCAAACAATAATGCAGTCATCTGGTCATGGATATCGAAATATATCGACGTAACACATAAATAAAAAAAAAAATTACTGAATGCTTTTTCTTTTTCTAAAATGTAGGCATGTAAATTTTAATGGAATATATGCCCCGCTGACGTAGTTCAAGCATCGCGTTAAGTAGCAGTTTGCCAGAGCTCTGTGCTGGTGTTATAATGTCTTTGCTTCACTTCATTGTACAAGCAGTTTGATTCATGGTCACAGATGTGCAAAATGTTGTAATTCGCTCTGTGGTATGATCGACCAGGCAACAGTTATAAAATGAAAATTACACCTGGCTGATAGAAGCGCTAGGCTTTGTAGACCACTGCTATGCTTTGCTGACTCAATCATTGGCTTCAGCGTGGTGTTCAGAAATGTTGACTCCGTTCCTCTGTATCCTGTGAGATCAGCTGTGAAAAAATAATGACATTTTACCTTAGAAATATCAAGAGGCTGATCTATTTCAATAGGAGGTCTGTATCTTATATTCTGTATGTGCAAATGGGCCATACAAGTTAAATAATTTTTCGTCTTTATAAGAACGACTCTTGTAGTCGCGCATGTCAATTTTCAAAATTACACACGTTTTGTGTTGACTTTAAGGAAATCAGTTGATACTTATAGGGTTAAATGCCTGGTCCTGTCACTTTTACGATTAAATGTTACCCGATTCGACGCAGGATACTTAACGACGTAGCGGTGGAATACAACTTGAAGGTATCCACAGTATCTAAATTCAAGAATGTTCTTAGTATGTGGAGGCTGACTTGTTAGAGATATACGGTAAGACACAAGTTATTTATCTTATAGCTGGAATTAAAAAATGGGATATTTCCTTGCCAGGTACGGTCGACTTTATGTTTTCATGTCTTGCATCATAAACATTTATTGTAGGAAAGTGACACGCCAGCCTAGTTTGTTTTAAACATTTACATCTGGAAGCGGGATCTTCGGCACATAGTCCACATTTTTAACAGATTTGTCACATTTGGACTTGGGTATGTTTGTGTTGACATAAACCATTTCCATGACAAGGTTGAGTGCACACAACCCAGGATTTTTCTTCTCTGAAACATCTCATTATCAATTTATCTATTCTATTGTGTTTAGAGTTGATTTGTGGGGTAAAGAACCTTGGTGTCATAGTGAGATTTGAACGAACTTTTGTTTAGTGTTTTTTTGTGTTGATATTGAGACATGGAGACTAACTGCAGTAGTGTCAATGAAATTGACGAAATAGTAGATAAATGTATGCTTACAAAATAGTAGTTTGGGTGAAAAGACAATGCAACAAGAATACCGTCTTAGTTTTTCTCACTTATATGGAAACTGATTTTGCGCCAAATATAAGGAATGGATTCTTGACCACGCCGCCTCTTTCTGTAACTAATAGCTGATCCACTAGTCTTACTGGGTTCCAGGCAAGCAACCAGACTTTTGTATCCAAGGTATTATGAAGACTAAGACTTTTGATATCTTTCGTACAGCTTTTTTGCTTCTCAGAAAGACACCTTCGAAGTTCGCCTCACCCGAATCTAAGTGTCTGGAATGATCTTTCATATAATTCTGGTGCGTTTTGTTTTGGCATTCAGAATGTTATTTCTTTGATCTGGTGTCCAATAAAATCACGTCCTATAGCAACGGAAACTCAAGATTGACAGTGACTTCGTATAATATGCTGAGACGCCGGAGTCTACATTTGATACCTGTCTGTCTGTCTGTACTGTCTGTACGGGCAGACAGCCCAACCTAGTAAGCGCCCGAGGATATTCCCGCTGTGAATGAAATCTCCAGGGTTTGAATTGGTACGAGAGCGATGAAATCTGTTCCTTTGAAATATGGGACAAGATAATGGTCGCACATACCAAAATGTCAAAAATTTAGTACTAGTGAAAGATTGCCTTCCCTTGGGATGTTAAAATAAACGGCGTTTTTCTCCCGTGTAAGCAGTGTGTCATCTGGCTTTGTTCCCCTGTCAGTGAATGGAAATCTTAGGAAATCAAGTTAGAAATAAACTCCAGTCAGTGGAAAGTCATGGTCTCGATAGGTAACTGAACTGCTGTTGATAACTGTTATTCTGCTCCCAGATGCTCATGAATTTTGGCTAAGTCAACATCAAAAGTTGGTTGTAGTCGCCCAATTTGCGGAATGCAGTTTTTTGAGGTAGGATCATATGCCAGGTTCGTTTACCACAAGGAAAATGGGATTAAGCCCTGTGAGCCTGTGAAATTCGATTTTCTGCATGGTTTTATACGAACATAAAGGACAGATTTGCATGATAAATGTCAGCTGCTCTTGAAGTAGGGAATATTGTAAGTTGTGTTAAATATAATATTCACGTGTTTTGATCGCTATGTTACAGGGTGTACTGAATGCCCCGCCCCGGTGAAGGTTGTGTTTCTGTTCACGAACACCTGTCTAAAAGCATTATTTTGATCTCGGCTGAATTTTAGCGATAAAATGCCAGAGTGACGACTAAGAATATCGACTGGCTACAGTATATGAATTCATAACGTTAAGACTTCCCAGTTTAATATGTGGGTTAATGTTTGCTGCATCCAGTTTGTTGAGTGATTTGTTATCAATTTTCGAAAGGTAATATATTTCACAAAGTATTCCGATTTGATATTCAAAAGTGCATTTTGGCAAATGGATGATGACGAAAATTATGGACGAATCAATGTTTTTTTAAGTACAAAACTGAAGAGTCGAATTGTGCAAAATGATCACCGTAGTGCAGATAGGTACTTTGTGTTGAATCTGGAATGTCATAGCAAGTTAGTTCCAGTGTAGAAAAAAGGCAGTTACGTTTACATTGACAGCCACCGAATCACAAATATCGCTAGAGTGAGCAATACTGTGTGTTGATCTTGTGTTAACAGGACCTGGATATTAAAAACATCTTGTGTATAATGTTTTGAAAGAATTCTTGCTTTTAACCACTCTATTTATGGCCTGGTCAAAGTTGAGAGGACGTCATTGACTTCAGATTTAACAGTCACAGTACTAAATGGTATAGGCTGTTCAGGCTTTAATGTCAGAACAGATTTTGAATCTGTAGTACACTGAGGCAAATTTAGACACGGTTGAAGTTACAGGTATTAAGATTGTGATTAAGTCTTTTGCTGCAGATAATTATGATAAGCTTATTTCGATATAATGCCATATATTTGCAATTTTGAAGTCCTTATAATTCAGTTGGGCGACTACCAGCGTATGTAAATGAAAGGGATGTACTGCTCTTTCTTAGTTGTAGCATAGCAATCAGCGCATCAGAGCGGTGATTTACTAGCAAAATGTCACTGCAGTTTTTTTCATGTGGAGTGCCTGAGAACTTTGCATTATCCTGCAGTATTCTGCTGAGGTTTAACCAGGATTTCCGATTTGCAACGGCCTTAAGTCGGACATATATAATCATACCTGCTAATCATGGAGTGAAAGTTTTTATCAGACCAATTTTGATTTACGGCTTAATGTTAAATTTACACGTAGTTGGAAGTAACGTTTTCTCTCTGTTTCCAGTCTAAAGAAATGACTTACTGTGTTGCGAATTACTTCAGGTATTATTATGAGAGGAATAATTGTTATTTATTTAGATGATATTTTCCTTTAAGGGTTATATACAGGTGACTTTCTCTCTTCGCATTTCGAAGTTTGGCTCTTGCCGCCGCTGAATTAGACTTGGATTTCTGGGAATTGCGTTCATTTTCCCACACACTGGGATAGAATTTCGAGAATAAGAGTACTGGTATCAATCTGCAATTTCCCAGGGAATGCACATCGTTTTCTTAAGGATAGTTCATTATAATTTTGATCAAGTCTGCGATTCAACAATGTGAGGTAAGAGCTTATGTACTGAGACACTTTAGAGTTGGTGGGATTACTGTGTACCGCAGAGAACTATTCTTGTCGTATGGGTAAACATCTCCTTTGGATTTCGAATTTGCGGAGATCGCCGTCGAGGGTGTGTGGCCAGTAACGATGAATAATCACCAGTACCAACATTATCCACCACCACCGCATCCTCAGCAGCCTTACCATCCCCATCACCATAATCAGCAGCAGTTCCAGTATCCGCAGCGACAGCATCAGCAACGACAACAGCCGAGATGGTCCCGCCGGGAGTACAATATGCTGCAGGGACGTGTGACGCCTCCGCCACCCCCTTTGGGCCCTACTGTGGCCACGGTCTACCCGTTTAAGTAAGATTAACTGTCTGTCTCGTTGTCTAGTGGTGGTGTTTGCCTGTGATATATAGTGTCGTAAACAACAGTGTTCTTGTACATTGTCTTTGTTCTCGCTGTCACAATTTAGCAAATGGTCTGTACATTTGTTGTAATCTTTCGGATCTCAAATTACACCCAAAGTGAAATGCTCTTGTACGTTGTTGTGATATCTTTTTTCATACAGTAGCAAATTGTCTAAATGTTTGTTATGTCTTTGCAATCGTAAATAGCGAGCAAAAGTGTTGTTTATTTGTCATGATCTGTAATGTCATCTGTAAAGCGCAGTGTTATTATATGTTTATAACTTCTACCACATGAATTATTGATCCACAGTATTTCTTTTGCCATAGAGAAAGGTCTGCCTACTTTAATGATATTTGGAATTGTGTTCGTAATTTCAACTTATTTCTCTGCAATGGCGACATCGTAGTCTTGAATAAGAAGCAAAGAGGTGACAGTGACAAGTGACAACGTACGAGTTTTCGGCCTCTCTAATCGCCGAGCTCTCATCAAACGGAACTGTATTATAATAATATTTGTACACGAAGTTCAGTGACAGCTCTATTACACTGATGTTGTTTTTCTAGCTATGTGTATTTTTTTTCTTTACTATGTACCTCTACTTCTATCTATCTATCTATCTATCTATCTATCTATCTATCTATCTATCTATCTATCTATCTATCTATCTATC
>JBCEWB010175849.1:0-10110 GCA_039654565.1 Peronia peronii
TTTTTGAGCCAGAGTTGGGACCCCCCCCCCCCCCCCCCAAAAAAAAGAAAGAAAATTTTAAAAAGTAGAAGAGGGGCAAAAAGAAGAAGAAGAAATAGCCATTGACAGACTTGCTGTCAACGCTGGCAGTGCAAACATTTAACACCATAAATTTCTTTATGTATTTCCTTATGGATAAATACAGTTTTCACATTCGTATTCGTTTAACACATAGAACTGGAGTAACTGAAGAATTCGTCATTCAAGCCACAGTCCACGAGAATTCATTAAATTTATTGCTGAAAGCCTTTCCTTGTTCAGCATTCCATATTTCAGGATCCTCCTATGAAGAAAAAGATCTAGTGCATGTTTACTCAGCCAAATACAACTCATACAAATAATTTAAAACAAAAATGTAACAATGGCACTCTGGGAAATAGGCTTATGCTTGTTTTAAATTGTCTTTTTAACTTTCTGAAGTAGGCCTACCCAAAATTTTAATTCAACCTGTCATATTATGACTTGAAATGCTAATTAATGAGAAATAATTATTGATAATGCATAGTTCATGATGTAGTTAGTGACAATAAAGTTTTTCTCTTGACTAAGTTCACATACATATAGCCTACTTATCATACCATTCCCTGAGAACCATGAGCAGGCTACAGAACACAGTAACAGATTAAAGTAATCATGAGAAATATCTGCAAGCATTACATACACAGCGAAAATGTTAACATTTTTATCCTATTATATGTTTACAAGCCTATCACAATTCAACCTGCGGTGATCACAAGTTATATCTCATATTGTATGGTATTATTAAATTCATTACAATGCGATGCACTATTGACTTGTTTTTGTTGACTGTGTTTCCCGTGAATGTTTCTATTTTATAATATGACTTTCAAACAAGTTGACCTTGCTTACAAGCACAATGGTTTATGATAATCATTGTTGTGTATGGTCTTCGGGTATAAATTGTTCACTTCAAACTATTGTAGCCATTCATCATAAAATGAAAATGTGAAAAAAAAAATCTTTGATCATCCTGCTATAATTGTGGTTATTTTCCAGGAGAATGACAACCAGAAAAAATTGCTATATCATATTATTGTACAGAGATGTAAATTCCATGTTATAAATTGTTTCGTCCCTTGTTCCTTATACAATTAAAACGAGGAAATAACAAAAATCTAACAATACAACAGTACTATAAGAAAGTACCGGTATAGACAAATTGAAAAAAAGGGCAAAAAATACACTGACCAGCTGATAATAGATTAAATATAGTGAAACCTAGGCTATTATTGTTATTGTTGTTTGTTGCTTTCACTTTTATTAATATGTTTGGCTTAGTCTGTTGTTTTGGGGTTAACCCTTATAACTGTTTTTGCAGTGGTGATATCTACAGATATATAAGTCTGTATCTTAGAAATGGCTTTTAGACAAATGGTTTTTATACCATATCAGTTTCCAACTAGGCCTAAATTTATGACTGTTTCCAAATGCGGGCTAATCTTTTAGAAAATGTCTATTTGTGGATTGATCCTTACAGAGGAATTAATTAGCCTTTCAGTTACTTTCTGAAAAATTATGTCACAAGGTTGTACCAAACAGTTATAAATTAACTAGTCATGAGAAATGTTCATGATCATGTGAAACTGTAGACACTGTTTTAAAATAAAGCATGTGATGACATACAATGAATGTGCTGAGGTTTTTTTTGGGGGGGGAGGGGGGTGGGTATGGGGGGGATCATTTTATTTTTATTACATTGTAATAAAAGGTTTGCCCATTAAAGAAAGATTGAAAGTAGGTTTCTTTGGGTTTTAATTTTTTTTTTTTGTGGTCAACAGTTTCAAGTTAATTTTCTCCCTATGGCTACTCACCTCTTCTTCAGGTACAAGATCTGTAACAAATATCAGCTATTTTGCCCCTCCATTCCTGTCTTTGTTTGATGATTTTTAAGAACTCCCCGTTCCTGAGTTGATCCTTTGTTATCCACGAATCAATTTGTTAGTGAAAGTCATTCTTGATCTAGCTCGGCCTTTGTTGTTGTGGTTTTTGTTTTGTTTTCTTTTCTTTTGCTTGTCCCATGAACATAGACTATGTGTACAGAAATCTCATATGTGACCAGTTCTGAATCTGAAATAATGTAATGTTGTATTTTCATGCAGTTTTTAACTTAGATTTAACCTAAAGATATCAGGAGAACGATCTGGCCGAAGTGTGGGCGGGCGTGGTTTTATTCTGTATTTATAAGCTGTTAAAGTTGGCATAACTTTCTTTGGCTATAAGAGAGCTCATTCTATGTTCCATTCTAGCCTAAAAATGTCAGCTGTCAAACTTATTTAAGTTTGATAATACTGACCTGGAGTCCGGAGGTATGTATTGCTGACAGTGACAGGTTTAGCATCTGTGCTCATCATTGATGCAGCACATTTTTTGGTAAGATTTGAAGAGTGAAAAAATGGATAATATGACTGATATTATACACCTTCTGATATGAGTTGTTTACACCGCTAGTCTAGTCGTGTACTGTCAACTCACTTCATAATCCTACTACAAAAAAGTTAAATACAAAAAAAAATTAATTAAAAAATTTCCACAGTCTAGTTTCATCAATAGCATAATGCAGGGGGTGCAATACAAAGCTTGTTTTCTCAAATTTTGAATATAATTAGCACCATTTGCATTTCTACATCTCATTCAACCTCACTTTGGAAGAAGCTGTGCCTATTTCAATATAAATTTTTCTTTGTACTAATCGTAATGACAACCACAGTCAATTTGGTTGAGAAAATCATTCACGTGTTTCTGTGACTAATGCTGGGGATTTCATGCACTCATTTAGCCCTTTTTCTAACTTGTCTTTTCTTGCAATTGTTTGTTTGTTTGTTTTTATCAGATATATCGGTTTCATGTTTGAGAAGAATGCATTGAATAAAATAAAACGTCCAATTTACATTTTGTCTTCTTCATGGTTTTTTCACAAATTCTGATGTCAATGGGGACAGTTTTTGACCAGCGCTATGTCAATGGGGACAGTTTTTGACCAGCGCTATGTCACTGGGGACAGTTTTTGACCAGTCCTGTGTCAATGGGGACAGTTTTTAACCAGTCCTGTGTCAATGGGCAGTTTTTGACCAGCCCTGTGTCAATGGGGACAGTTTTTGACCAGCCCTGTGTCAATGGGGACAGTTTTTGACCAGCCCTATGTCAATGGGGACAGTTTTTGACCGGCCCTATTATTTCCCTTGGCCCAATTCAGGGAGAGTTGATCAAGTACAGAAATGAGGAACTATCTTTTTGCACTCTTTACTTGCAGTAGAACATTGTTGAAATTTTTTTTAAAAATTGAGGGTTTAAGGAAAATGCTTTCTTCATATCATATAATTTTATTGACTTTTCTTTGATTAATGTTTCAAATGATAATAGGATAAGCGATCTTTTTCTTCCTTACGCTGCTTGTTTGATACCCATTGTATCTGGCAAGGGGGAGTAATAGGGCTGGTCAAAAACGATGCTCATTTACTGTATCCTGTGACCCTGTGACGAAATGCATCTCATGTCAAATTTTCCATGTGTCGAATTATTGTCAGTGACAAGGTTAATAAATGTACTTTACGTTCATGATAAAAAAATACCCAGCGATGATTCTCATTTTCCACAATATTCACATTCAAACTTAACTCCTGTGATCTGAAGGATAATAAAATCGGATTTTTAAAACCAAAATCCCCGTTCACATTCACGTCATTTTACCTGATGATGCATCATTTGTTTCCATTAGTAAAACAATATTATTCAACGTAAACAACATTATTCAAAATCAGTGATGACCAGTTGATTATGATTATTAAAGACATCTTCCTGTATAGTAACTATTTACAGAAAAACGACTGTGCTTCAGAAGCTAACATAAATTACTTATTCAAATCAGACAAGATCAAAAGAAAGAAAAAAAACATTTCATAGATTTTCCAACTCTCAGATTTTTAATACTTCATGTCAGTCTATCTATATCTACAATTTGCACAAATCTGATTATGTACATTAAGGCTATCTTGCCTGTGAATTTTATTTGAAAAAAGGAATTTTGTTGTGCTTATAATGGATTGGTTTTGAAAACAGGATCCAACAATGGCTTTCTTTGCAATCTATAACAAAGTGCGACTGCCAAATTCTAAAGTCTCCGGACACAGAATGATGCTCTTAGCTTTTTCACACAATTAAATATATCTGACAATATATGTCTCACATAAATACAATTCTCTTTGTTAATATGTCAAATTCTCACATTCTGGAAGAATTACAGATATCAGATACCTCTGTTCATCATATATATATATATAACACATGTGACAACTGCATAAAATAGATTGCATCTTAGCGCAGTCGATGCCAATGTGCTGCTGAAACAGATTAATGACAGTCTCAAAGTTTGAAATGACCAAGTTTCTCACAGAGCATATCACGTATTACATATCAAAAAAGTATCCTTTTTCAGCCATTTCACATGGTGTAGTGACATAATAAGGGAATGACAGAAAAGCTGGCAATAAGAAAAGGTGAAAGTTAATAACGCATAACGTAAACTCTACACAAACTTTTCATTCCACAAAAACTGACATTAAATTTAGCCCAATAAATTTTTTCATAAAAAAAAAAAATATCCAGCCAACAAAAATCACTTTATCTTTTCCAACATATTAATAGATCATGAAATTGAGAACAACTTCTTAGAATATTTCCTAGACAATCTATACTTCACAATCTCCATTTTCAATGCACAGCTTTGGTAGCCAGATCACTCTACCTAAATTTACATTTAATTATATAAATTGCGAGTTTATCAACAGTGTGGGTGATACCATGAACTTCCAGAACAAAGCTATCACAGTGTATTGCCATCGTCAATCTGGAGAGAGTGATATGAAAAGTCTCTTATTTCTTTCCATCTTTCTTCTTCTGTGCTTTCTCCCTGGCTCCTGAAAGATCATATTTGAAGCCTTCCTTCATTGCTGCCACCTCCCTCTTTTTGACTGTTTTGAGGACTTTGTTCTGTAGTTCTCCTCTTGTGAACGGTCTCGCTTCATCTTCCTCTTCTTCACTGGCTTCACTTTCATACTCATCCCTGACGAATAAAAAGAAAAAAATTTTATGTGATTCAATAACGACCACAAGAATAAGAACAACAACAGCAAGGGTTACAGCCAGAACATTCAAATTATTGATAACAATATCATAACAAATCAGATTTATGCAAACACTTGAAGACTAAAAGGGAAGAACAACGGATTTTCAATTTTTTTTTCCTATTTTCAAAGGTTACGATCCATGGGTTTAATCCTGAGTCTCAACTGTCCCATCTAAAAATATCAAAGGGACAATTGCTGTTGTCCAAAGCAATGGTTTGAATCAGTGGCATATGTGATTTTTCTGACTTGGTCTTCTTTTGTTCAACATAAAAAAAAATTCTTTTGATATGAGTACTATATGAATCATATTAGTACTATATCAA
Source organism: Peronia peronii (assembly GCA_039654565.1). NCBI lineage: Eukaryota > Metazoa > Mollusca > Gastropoda > Systellommatophora > Onchidiidae > Peronia > Peronia peronii. The sequence continues at coordinate 5,507 of JBCEWB010175849.1, forward strand.
CTATATTCACCTAGGGTATTCCTACATAAATATAAAAAGTAACAGAGACATACAATAAGTTCTCAGATTTCATTACATGTGCATGCCAAATCTATTATGAAAACAGAGAGAAACAAGCTCCACTTCTTATCCTTGTGATTAAAGTTGTTCATACTTTATATTTCTTGAGACAAAATATGAGACAACTTCTAAGAAAGACAGTGGTCAATGGTAGGCTAATCTGCTATAGATTCTGTTAATCATACATGAAGGTATCATGAGGACTGCAGAGACTTGAAGATCTCATTAACTGAATACAAAAGTACTATGATCTCTACAGTACGTTATATAAGTAAGACCCTATCAATACCACATGAAAGCCATAAGAAAGACATGAAAGAGTCTATAATCCCCTTAAAAGAAGCAATAAAGTAATATAGACTTATATCTTATCAATCCTACATGAAAGTATTATGATGATTCAAAGCCCTTCAAGCCCATATGAAAGATACATGATAGCAATAAGGATTTCAACAGTATCAACTGTGTATGAAAGTATTAATAAAGGCTATAAGCACCCAGATGCCAACAATCCTATAGCAAAGTATGGTGAAGGCTATGGAGGACTCAGGGCCAGTTTCCACAGACTTGTTGAGCAGGCATTCATACTCAATCTCTTTTGGACTTATTCCACCAGGAACTGGATTAACCCTCCTGCAATCCAGATAGCAATATCATCCACAAAATCATTGTGGCAATAGCCAAAGTGAGATCTAGTTCGATAATGGAGGTCACAGACAGGGTACAGCAGAGGGTTAAGCCTGAAGAAAAGCCCTATTTTCCACAGTCTTTTCCTGGGACAGGCTCCCGCCTGCTTTTGTTCAGATAATTCTTTCATCGAGAAATTCTTGATCTAGTTAAATATCTTTCCTGTTACAGTTCATTTCCATAGTTTCAGGACTTATGAGCTCATAGATCCTAAATGAAAGTACTATGAATGCTGTAAAGGATCCACAAGAAGAAAATGGCGCACAATTGGGGCACATAGTGCAGAAAGAGGCAGCTAATGTTCCTTGACAAGCTCTTGACTGGAACCCACAAGGTAAGAGGAAATGAGAGCACCCTAAATAGACAGCGACAGAGCCTGCACTTAGAACTCAAGATCTTAGAACTTAACCTGATAAAAGAGATTGCCAAGAAGATTGTCTGAGACCGAAGAAAAAGGGGGTCAAATGTTGAGGCCCTATGCCCCACAAGAGTGGAGAGGAATAATGACTGAAGGACTCACCCGACAGCTGGTGGAATGACAGGATGGGGGGGCTGAGGAGGTGCTGGTCCTTCTCCTAACAATCCTGGAGCTTTGGGATCATATTTGTCTTGGTCCTGGAAAATGTGAAAATGTATCTCTGAAATGTCTCACCAGATTGACCTTGCAAGACATTCCTATACACTATTTGGCTCTTTCTAGTTGTTAAGAGTGATCTATATTCAGAGATTCAAATGAACAGCTTTGTAGATTTCTTGAGAAGTAATGCAAAATCATTTTGCGACTGCTTGTTGGAATCATTATTTTCTCACTTAGCCAAAAGAATCAGTCATTTGTACTGTCATCATTATCAGTCACAGTCACAGTTTAGCACTAGCATTAAACAAACAGGCCCAGATCATTCATAATGTCATTCATAAAATGATACTGAATAAGTTTTGACATAACATGAGCTCCGTTTTCTGTTGCTCTATCTCCATTTTTGCGCTTTGAGAAAACTGATGTCTTATGTTTAGCAACTGTTTTTGCACATAGGAGATAACACTAAATGATTTTCAAAATCTACCTGTTTGGGCAAATGGTTGGTGAAATAATTACGTCATAAGATAGATTTACTTTCCCTCTTTCATATGACACATTTAGCTTCAAAAAGCCTAAACGTGGAGATAGAGCAACAAGGAACTGAGCTCACAATAAAATAAAAAGAATTAGGATCATCCATTTTCTGCAAAGCAGAAACTAGTCTTGCTTTTGTTCTTCATGTCTGTCCCACTATATTTGGATGGTCACACTTTCATGCTCATGCATGTGTCATAACATGACACTATTGTCTAAAAGTCACAATTTCAACAAGCTATGTCACTTTTGAGCACTAATGTCAGGAGCAATCAATGTCACCTTAGCATTGCTGTAGGTCTGGATGGCCAGAAGCTCATTGGTTCTCTGCTCAATTATACCCAAATACTGTATCATGTTGCTGTCAGTGACACCAGTGGCTGCACCCAGCATGTCGTCAATGGCCGACCTGTCACAGTTGATCTTGTTGAACAAGGAGTCAATGCCTGCAAGATAAGAGAAAAGATGACTGACTTCTCACTTGTTTGACAGTGGACCTGGGTAAAAGCTACCAATAAGAGAAAGTATAAGACATACGATATAATTGACCCCCTCATCTGCAAAAGAATGGATCTAAGACGTATCTCAAGGAACAGAGTGATAAAACTGATGTGTTTGTCTGTTTCTGAATGATGACAGGTTTTTATAAAGATTCAATGCCTGCAGATATAAGAAAACACTGTCAGTTAACTATGGAAAGCAAAAGCAACCACAAATAGCCTGATTGCATGAAGGTATTCAATGATTTCAAGAAACAGGGAGAAGGGACAGAGTTCCCTACATAGCTAAATGGTTGTAAGCCAACTTTAGAAAGGAAACAAAGTGATTTCTCTGAGTGGTAAAATTTTCAGCACATCATGTACACAAAACTTGGTGTGCAGGAATTCATTTAAGTTTCTGATAACAAAGCCATGATGGTCTTCACATAAAGCCACATTATGTACGAAATAAACACCCACAGGAAGTTGAAAGACAAAATAGAACGGCAAAATAAAGCTACAAGAAACATTACTCTAGCTGAATGACTTCTGGCAGAATAAACACATTTATCTTTATTTAAAATGGCGTTCACAAACCAACTTTTATATTAAAAGAACCAAATGCATTCTGACAGTCACCGATAATTACGGCTTATTGAATAAAACTATACTAGCACGCCATGTGATATTTTAATGACTACAGGGATTTATTTTGAACTACCATCGCCTTACCTGCTTTCAGCTGATCCAATATCTTAGACACTTCTTTATATTTTTGCTCATATTCATCTGCTTCCTTTGTGGCCCTAGTCTGTCGATCTTCCAAGGACTTGAGGATCTGTTTCCTTTGACTCTCCAGTTCAATGCCCTGGTCTTTGAAATTCTCAATTTCTAGTTGGATCTATTGACAACAGAAAATATTGATATGGATATAATATCAATATTAAGTGAATGTTGGATTGCCAAATTCTGGTTCTATTAAATTCACGATCAAATATATAATGAATAAAATGATGAAAACTTCAAATTTAATTTTATATACAATATTACATGGAAATGAAATTATCAGACTAATATTATTTCTGGTATGATGACATATCTTTGAGTAAATTATGGACTTATAAAATTCCATCGTCTTCAGTAAATAATTACACTTGACACAGTCAAAGATTATAAGTCTGTGCATACAATTCATTCAATGCAAATTCAACAGGAAATATTTATAGACAAGGTACAGGTTAGTAAACTTTTTACCGACATAAACTATCTATTGATTTCAATTTCAAGAAAATTTTATTAGATTTCTGAAACTGAGTAATTCCATGCCACCAGGAATGATTTTATGTCTCACAATAATATCATCATTTAACCAACACCAAGAAAAAATCCTTGGCCAACAGAAATGATTCTGAACATGATGGGTTACTTACAGCAAAGATTTCCTCATTGAGTTTCTCAATCTCGTTATTCTGCTCATTGACGTAATTGAAGAGAGCAAAGTTTGTGTCCTCCACCTCAATGAAACGATTCACCAAGACATCAATGTCATCTTCGCCTGTCATCGCCTTGATCCTGGCAAAAGCTTCCTCATATGTCTCCACTGAATCCTCCTGGCTTTCTTTCTTTTTCTCAGCTTCCAGAGCTTCTGCCGAGAGATATCCATCCATGTAGAGATATGGAAATATACATTTACTTTCTCAACATCAGATGGCCAAAACCACTCTAATCATCAGTGATCTCATTTTTTTTTTTCTCCAATATTTTCTGCCATCTGACCATGATACAGGTTACCTTCATTAACACAAGAACTGCAAACCACATATTTATATGATTGGTAAGACAAATCCCTGCATGCTTCACCCGTGTTTATTCATGGGGGGCTCCTTGTTGCGCTGTGATATTTCGCACGTCACTTAAACTTGGGGTTTATCGGCCTCAGTTTTGTCAAATTATCATCATACTAATTATGTGCAGCTCAATAGACACTCCTTCACAAGGTAAAGGAAACTTTACTTAATAGAACAGTGAGAAATTCCTTGCCCAAAGATGAAATCCTCTTGAACAGAAGAGAAGAACAGAAACCAAAGGCCACATGGCCCAGTCAAATCTTCTCAAGTGGTCCCAAACTATGATCAAAGGAAACTATATTACGATGTTTGTACCATATTGAATAATAGCGCAGACTCTCCTGACCACTTGACCCACTCAACAAGTTTCACATTGACCAGCGATCAAGCTGTTGAGAGTACAAGTGAGCTATAATT
>JBCEWB010175893.1:0-10110 GCA_039654565.1 Peronia peronii
TCATGATTTTGCTAGATGTGGTCATAATCAAATGTTTTATGCACTCTTTACCTACATATAATCAAATAGTGATGATCTGCGACTGTATGTAGCAGCCCGATGGAGTCAAATTCTGGTTGACAGTAGACTATATCTAACGTTGAATGACCATTGGTCAAACACGTTAGAATGGGCATATCGACTTTTTGATACCATTTTTATACGCAGAAAAGGCCAACCTTTTAAGAGAAAACAAAAACCCAAAATCGCATTTTTCTTAAGCAAAATCCAAATTTCAGGACCCGCCCCCCCTCCTTAAAATCTCAGCCATTTATTGTCATATAGACATCAGATTTGGTACACTGATAGACTATTTATATTTTTAGGTAATAGACTAGTTAGTTTGATGTTTTTCATAATGAGAAAGCAGAAATTGTTTACTCTTTTAATGTGGGTTGTTGTTTTTAACCCTTTTTCTGTCAACATCAACTTTAGAACCCTCCTGTATCTCATCCATCACAGACAAATAAAATCTAGCCTATTACCTCTATATTGTTCTCACCTTTCAATATACACTTATAGAAAGTAAAAAATCCTTATTGGTTTTGTAAATTTTAAGAAGTTTAATTAGTTGTTTATTTTTCAAGATGGCTGATATTGCCATGGCAACAAGCAATATTATTGAAATATTTGTGACTGAAATAGGGTCTCAGTAATTTACCAGTTCATACCAATGACATTTCATATCAATGAGGCCAAATTTGATAAAACTCAAAATTGAAACTTGGCCTGAGAAATGTTCTCCTTTATAAGAAAAAATGACAATAAGACTCGAAGATAACATTAGTATCATAATGGGTCCACACCAGTTCATTTCTAAATGCCACAGAAGAAAAATAGTGGTTTCTATACCTGACTCAACTGCAAACTCACGATCCAGTCTGCATACGAGCATAATGCATGTCTTACTTTATTGAGAGCATGAGAATTTCTTGTTTCAAAGTCGGGGTCCCTTCAAGCAGGGTCTGGACACAATGTGAAAAACAGATCTCAATAAAATCATATCATATGAGGTCTTCTATCTGTGGTGTATTCAGTTCCATACTGAAGACGCTCTCTCTCTTTCTCTTCTCTCTCTCTCTCTCTCTCTCTCCCTCTCTTCTTCTTCCATTATGCCTTGTGGGACCCGAATAACACAAGTAGAATAGTATTATATAGACTCTGTATTCCAGTTTAGATTCGGCCATTGGTAGTTTGATGAATATATTTCGCTCACAAAAAAAGCAAAAGAAAGTCAATTTCAGTAAGTAGATAAAACGTCGTGACACCAGGATTAAAGAAAGAGTGGAAAAAGAGAAACGCAAATGAACATTTAACACAACAGATTGGGAGTTTTCAGCTCTCAGATATTGGTCGAACGTCCAGCCTAATTTGTCTTTCATCTTTGATGCTTTTTTTTTTTTAGACTATCAGACATTTTATTGATTTATTTATTTGTCTGTTTACCACATATTTTTAAAAATTTATTTAAGGGGGGGGGGGGGCTCTTATTTTGCCCATTTTGGCTCAGAATATCGATTCCACGATAAAAGCATATGCTTAAACTTTGACCTTTTCTTGATCTAAAAATACACGGGAGAACATTTGAGTGCTTTATGTCTGCCCCAAGAATCCGATTGAAAACACAAGGGTATACCCAATTTTCGACATTGGTGACATAAAAGTCTCATGTTTTAATCAACTTTGAGCAGCTCTCATCCATATATTTCTCACAGAAAGTATAAAGTGCTTGGTACAGATGAAAAGGAAATTGTGATGTAGGAAAAAATCCCGGATATACTATTTATATCTCAGTACACGTAAACGGAGACTATTTTAACTGTTATTTGATCTAATTTTTCTAACATCTATTCATTGACTTTCAACTCCAAAGTTCATTGGCGCAACGCTAGTCTATATGGAACGACCGTTCACCGCCGGCCTGATACCAATTTCTGATTGGCCGTTGCAGCGTGGCAATGACCTCTGTACCCAAACATAGGGTGAAATGTCCACATGTTATCTATGTCCACTTACACCAAATATGCTTTTGATCACATTTGTGAATGTGTTGCATTTGTGCTGACTGACAGGCCAATATTAGAACATTTAAATTGTTCCCACCTTGCTTCAGTGGAATCACAATGTTGTCACAATGGCCTTTTCAACTGTAGCGCTCATGCTGTTCTGGCATTGTTTATCATCAATTCTCTCTGCACAGACAACTGTCTTTAAGCTTAGACTGCTCATAATCATGCCTAGACAGAAGCAGAACAAACATAGGGATAACTTGGCAAAGACTAGGCAGGCCTCAGTGGCACAAAAAAAGTTGAGGAATCGAATTCCACGGGATCGGTATACAGTAACAATACCTACCAAGTGAATTTTTGTAATGTTATTGTGTTAACTTTCTCTCGTTTTTTTTCTTTCTAACTCTCAGAGTTGTATAAAACATTCCTAATAACATACTAACAGGACATTTAGAAGTATGTTCTGCATTCCAATAAGACTATTTATCACATGAACTGCTTGTTACCATGGAAAAACGGCGTTTTTCTCAAAACTACAATTTTTGATTTGCTGTTGTTGTTGTTTTTACTACTAGTCCTTTATTTTTTGTGGAAATGACCTGAATATTTGCCTAAACATTTATTAGAATTAAACACAACTTTTGTATTGATCAGAATTGTTATAAGTGGAAAAATGTTTCAGTTATCTCTGGTAATATAACCCTTTCAAGGTGACGTACCTGTACACAGATGGGAAAAAAATTATAATTAAATATTTTGTTCAGATATAAAAAATCAAGTCAATACAAATTAAACATAGAGTGGCTATTTTGCACTTCACCAAGTTTTATTAAATACGGTTTGAAAATAAAAAAGCCTTAGCAATTCAAAAATGGTTGTTTATGTCCAATATGGCTGCGGTCTCCATAGTAACAGGTCAGTTTTTAGAATCAAAAACTATTTTCCCTCATATCTCAACACGTCCAATGCCATTATCCACAAATTTTGCTCAGAATATGCAGAATGAAAAGTTCCACCCTCAAGAGTAGCCCCCCCCCCCCCCTCAAATGCCATCTATTTATTTATAAATTATTTCTTTATGAATAAATCTGTTTAATTGAATGTGTTCTTTAATTATTTACAATTTCTTTTTTATGTTGTTTATTCAGCTATCAACATGAATGTCTTTTTACTTTTTAATGTTTTAATTAATGTATTATTACTTTTCGAAATGTACTTGTTCAGTTATCCATTACAATTTATTGATATATTCATTTATCTATTCCTTTTTTCAGTTACAATCCAATCTATCATCACACAAAATGCAACATATTGGCTTGCTTGTACAGATTTTACTTTATGAATGACAGTTACTATTAGACCTTTAATACTAGTTTTTTTGTTCTCAGCTTTTCTTTCTCGTTTCAGATTAATTTTTGATTTATTTGTGGATATTGACGACGGTAGTACAAGTTGAAATATTTGTCTCCTTTTCTTTTTTGATCTTATGTTTTTATGATGTGCTTCAGTTTGATTTCAGATTTGACTCATTAAGAACGAATATAGACTGACATGATCAGTCAGGTATTTTGCTTATTTTCTTGTTTCTTCCTCCTTACATTTTTTTCCTTTCTCTTTTCTGTTTTTCTTATTATTTTTCTTTTCCTTTTTGCTTTCTTTTTTTTTTCATACTTTCTCTTTTTTTTTTTGACATGAACTAATTCATATTTATCCAAACTAGGAGCTTCTTATTTTTGTTTTTGTACTTACTTTGTGCGTTTATATATGTGTGTGAGTGTTTGTGTATGTGTGTTTATGTGTGTATGTATTTGTGGTTGTATGTGTGATTACATGTGAGTGTTGCTTTTTTTTTTTTCATTTTACTTTTCAAAGATTTGCTAGAGCTTTAATGTTTTTAATTCACATGTTTTGTTGATGGGCAGCCTGTTTTTCCAGTGGAATGTGGCTCCCTCCATCAATCTCTATATGGCATATTTTAAATAACAGTACGGTAATCTCTCATTTATCCTTCAAATTATTCGTCGTGTGACGTTATTCGACGACACCAATCCTTTCGGAGCGTGATGCATTATTCATCTTTCCGCCGGATAAGTCTGTTTGTATTTGGAACGGCTGGCGCAGCAGACAGCTAGTCGGTGAGTACAGTATACATAATTATAACTGTACAAACACTTATGTACAGTACAATGGACAGTGCTGTACTGCGCTGTAGAACTGCAATATTGTTAGTTTTACTGTTTTCAATTATTGTATTGTTATTATTATTAGTAGTATTAGTACTACTATTACTACTAATAATAATAACAATACAGTAATTGAAAACAGTAAAACTAACAATATTGCAGACTACTACTACTATTACTACAGTAATATTCTTATTATTGTATTAGGGTTATCTATGTACAGTAGAGGGGTAGTGTTGCATTATCCGTCTTTCGACGTTATCTGTGAAGGTCTTGGTTGCTATGCGACGGATGAATGAGAGATTACTGTATGGAGACTGTGTGCTTCCCATCGCCTTGTAGATATATTGAACAGCAATCTTATACAGTATTTTCATCGATGTACTGGACAATGGAGCAACATCTTGAGGCGAGACCGATGTCTTGGCCATCGATCTACGAAAACAACAGTACTGAGCAGGCACAGTAACAGTCTTTTTATGTGTTTCTTGACTTGTCAAAACATTGTTGTTGTTGTTTTTAACAGGCCTATTATCAGTCCTAAGTCACAGTATAATCATGACGGCATAGTATCAAAAAAAATAAAGAAAATGAAGAGCATAATGTAATATTAATCAGCTTTTTTTTTATATACATGTATATAAATTCATGTCAGGAGTGGATGGACGATCTACACTACAGATCTCCTTGACTTATTCAAATGCTGGAAAAAATATATATATTTACGTACTTTGGCGGGATAGTTTACTGGAATAACATCTTAATAAATTGCATTCGGTAACGCTGATTGGAAGGCTGTTTTTTCAGGAAGGTAATTAAACTGATGCAAAGTCATGACTCCTCTTGCAAAGCTAAATTTTAGCAGAAGGTGTAGGTCTGTTTCCTTCGTATGACTAATGATTTTTCAAAAATGTTTTTCTGAAAATTGTTTTTTGTCATCACATTCTGAATGGCAGTTATTTAGACAATCGCCTTAAGAATGATTATTAACTTTTTGCTTTTAAAAAGAAATATTTAAAAATAATAAATAAATAAACAAATTATGTTCATATATAAATAGTCGTGTTTGTACTGAACTCTGTAATATATTGGTGCTGTTGTTTTGTTCAGCCATTACTAATTAAGGAATAAAACTGAAAATGTAAAATATTTATTCTCTAGTCATCAGATATTTCCCACTGGGGCTGAAGTGAAGTGAATGTATCAAACGATGTAAAAAATACTGATCAGTTCGTCATTATTCGGTAGTAGTAGATTCGCTCAATGTTTTTTTTTTTTTTCTATTGTTATTATCACGTCTCATTTGATCACTTCCTTTTTTGTTCCACTAAATTTTACACTGCTGGCGAGTAAATTATATCTCAAACTTTTCTCCACCACAGAGGCCGTTGAAACTCTCCCTGATTGTATGTCTAGCTCTTGCTAGTTAATGCAGCCTTTCAAAGGCCAAATTCCAAGCCTTTAATGAGTGACTCTCTATTTCTTGTAGTTCCAAAGATGTTGGTCACAGTGACTGCAGATGATTAGAAATTGGTATTTCTCCAATATAGAAACTATTAAAAGTTGGCTCATTCTCGGACATATTCATTAGACGGACATCAAGTTTTAAAGCAGTATTATCTTTTCTGTTATGTTTCCAGAGATATCGATTCCTATAGAGGATCACAAACCACTATTGACCTCTTTGCATATTCAAACCATCTCCAGAAAAGACCATTAAGAAATTAACAATTACGCTACTCACTTCAAATGACACAAGACCATGATAGTCAATGCTGAGTTTGAAAGAGGAAGTTACTGACTAAGTTTGCCCTTCTGTCTCTTGTGACTCCAGAGATATTGACCAGAAATGATGATCACAAACCACTGTCGAATGATGTATCTTTAGACCATCTTAAATACAAAACAACAACAACAAACATTTACACAAACAAACTGAGCACCTATTTAAAGCCGAGATAATCCTATTTTATTAGGATTGAAAGGCTAAAAAAAAAAAAAACCAAACCAAAAAATATAAGTGTAATTCGTAACAGGGTGACGGGCTTTGAAGAGAGAAGACGCAGTTACACCGCCCTTCATCTACAGATACTGCAATCCTAAACCAGGCTCACCAAACATTATATCGGTATACTCAGTTATCTTAACACAGGAGAGGATGGGTGTTCTAAATAGTTACCATTATAAATACTTGCCACAGTGCAGAACACAGACAGACCTGTAATAGCATAGTAACAATATTATAATGTCAAGTGTTTGGACCACTTGAGGTTGGGATCGAGATCCAAGCCCACTGAGACCAACTCCATGCCTACTCCCATGTCTTTTGTTTCAAAGGTGTGTTCTCATCATGGGGCGTGTGTTGGACTCATTCTCTCACTGAGCAAGTTCGAGTCTGAAATGTTCCTTCTCCTAGGCAGATCGCTAATCAACGCTAGATGTCCCATTCATCTGTTCGAGAGATCTACAGCATGTGGTGCATCCAAGCTGCCACCTATCTATGCGTTATGTGCTAACCGCAACAGTCGTTGGCTCGACTTGGGTAGTCAAATACTGCCTTACCATTATCCCATAATTCCCTTGAATCTAATTCTTTCTGTTTCTTTTTTTTTTTTTTTTTAGTCCTGACAGCTCCATCTACACCTTTTTCCATCCCCCGGTTTCCCCAAATCATTCCGGGTATGGAGGATCGCCATAGTCTAATCTCCTGTAGAAATTAAGAAAATCACGATTGTACGTTTCAGCGGAAGACACATAACTCTCGTTAGAAAAATCCAGATGCACGACATTGTATTCACCATAGTTATTTCCCTTTACTCAGGTTAGCAGTCGGCCATGGTGTTCTATTACCGTCAAAAAACGAACTCTGACCCAGACTTCGACACCAACAGCTCTGTGATCAGAGCACTATCGCTCCTGGTTTTGCTCAATAAATCATTTGTTATTTTAAATAATGCCCCCATCAGGAACACCTCGAGTTTTTCATTTTTTTTTACAGTTAGATGATGGAGTATTTCAGTATTAATATTATTGTACATTATTTTAATGTGTTTTATTTGATGTCATTTTATTTCATTCATTTTATCTTATTTTCTCTTATACATTTCATTTCGTTCTATTAGATTTAAATAACGTTCATTACAACCTTCTAACTTGATTGTCTTTATTTTTACCATAAACCACATACCTGCACAGTCTATATAATAGATACAATCGTGGTTACCTCACTGTTTGTTCTCTTAACAAAACAAAACGGTCACTGTTTTATCCATCATTTGAAATTTATACCATGTATCCGGTGAACTCTTACAATGTCATTCCACCCTGTGAGTTCTTTTTTTTTTTTTTTCTTTACTCACCCAAATGACTTCTCTTTGCTAGTACACGAGTTAGTATCAAGTATTCTAATTGTACAGAGTAGAAGAAAAACTCAGTTACGCTCCAGCCACATGAGACTTGCTCGAATGAAAATTTCCGAGAATTTGAGACCCGACACAATGAAATCAGGCCCACATCAAACTCAGATGACCGGAGAAATCACGTGTTTTTTTTGTTTTTTTTTTTACCAATAAATGAATTTTTAACGCAATTTTTTTTCTTCATAGAACTCTTCTATATCAATCTAAAAATGCATTTCAGACTTAAATTTGCTGAAACAGATTGAGTAAAAGCCCACAAATTGTAATTTAGTAGCATGGCCTACTAATTAATAAGGATTTACAAAAGTGATCGCCCATTTTCTCAGTATTTTGAGCTGCAGACACAGGTCACCCGCATCGACTTTAATTGCATCTCGGTTTGTAATCAAGGTAGAACACATTTTTTTCACCCACAGAAAGAGAAATAAATAACCTTTGCAGTAATACCAATAAACTCATATGCTCAAAATAGACGAGAGCCTGATTTCATGGTGTCGCACCTTATTTTTCTTGAAGTGGAAGAAAATGTTTCTTTCTTGTCGTAGTATTATTTTGGCTTGTTTTTTTTTTGATTTTTTTTTTGTATTTAGTGTGCGTGTAATGGTATGTGTGAGTGTTTGTGTATGTATGTGTGTGTGTGTGTGTGTGTGTGTGTGTGTGTGTGTGTGTGTGTGTGTGTGTGTGTGCGCACACGAGGCCGTGCCCACGCATAGGCACCCTTGCGTGTACGAATAAGTTGAAAGCTGTTTTCTCTTCCAAGACAATAACATCAAACAACATTTGAAGCTCTTTTGTCTACGAAAAGGGCTGACCCGCTGAATAAATGTATTATACTAAATGAGATTAACCCTAAGAAGCCATTGAAGTATCAGGGTTTTCACGGTGGCATTATTTATAATTTTTATGTTTTTTAAAAAAGGATTTTTCCCCGACGGTCCTGAAATAAAAGCACCATCTGATAATACTATGTGCTGTGTGTGTGGGAATTCCAGTACAAAGTAGAAAAACTGGTCTCTAACCAGATCGACACCATGAGATTGCTAGGGTTAAGCCAACCACTAATTATCCCAGACATTGATTTTTACAATTTTAGCACGTTTTGTGGACCTCTTTGTCTACTTGCGCAGTCAAGGACATTTCAATAAAAACACTCATTTAAGTTTCTATTCTGAATTCATTGGGCCGAGATCCTATCTACACAATCGCCATGAAATAATAACTGTTGAGATGTGGCATTAACGAATTTGTAAGGACTGTTGAAAAATTAATATGATTTTGATCTTTAACTTCAGCACCGTAACGATCAACTCGCTCATTTGTGGCAGAATTTTGCTGCCTTCTGTGGTTCTGCAAAGCTGAAACCTATTCACTGTTTGCTGTTAATACGATCTGTTCTGTGGTTTCCCTGACTGCAGGATTACAGATAACTCAACGAGAAACATAGTAAGACCTTCATTGTAAGTTCTTGGCAGCCATGGTTTTACATATAGCCATTTATTTATTTTCCTTTTGATTTTCAAGTGATTATTGTGGTTTTTGTTGTATCTCCAGTTCATATCATAATGGCCATCTTTGTTATTTTAACAATGCATAGACTGTCGGCCTGGAAATTATTCAATACAGTAAAAAACAAGCAGCTTAATGCAGACAATTAATAAGTTGAACATTAATAAGATTATTTAGGCAATGGTGGGCGTCGCCTTTGTCAAAGATTGCAAGACATTGCCATAGTAGTCGGAGACAAAGCTAAAAAAAAAAAAAAGGAATGTCATGGATCTGCACATTAGACTGGAATATCCATAGACTTTCTGTGAACTTTTAGACACTTTTATCAATGTGACAACATTTTCAAATTTTTAAATACGTTTTTTTTAAAAAAAAAACTCTTTCTTTTTTTACACCAAAGTTAGATCTTTTCTGAGATTTACCAAACGATTCTCAGAAACAATATGTAGCATATAACTCTTTTTCATACTAATGAAAAAAATGGACACAGACTTTTTTTGAATATTCTGGATGGCTCATCAGTAAATTAGATTTTTCTAACAAATTAGGAAATTTGCTTTATTCGTTATATGCACATTTTCAAATTTCACAGAGAAAAACAGTTATCAATTATTAAAAAGGGACCAGGACAAAATTTAGGCATCGAAAGAAAAATCATATCTGCAAAGTCTGAAAGGACTGATCAAAAAATGTAGGAGATAATCTCAACTAAATATCGCCCATTTCGGTACCACTGAATGCCAATATGTCGGCATAACCACAGAAACAAGCTATGTTCTTTCATTTTTTCCTCTAGTTTGACCATGCTGAGTGAAGTTATGGTGGTTAAAATTACTTCAGGCAATACATATATATATATATAAGGGGGAGGGGGGAGAGGCGGGGGGGGGGGGGGAGAATGGACTGGTAATTGGTGGTCCCCCTCCTCGTTTCCCTAGTTGGCCTTACATGCCA
>JBCEWB010175904.1:0-10110 GCA_039654565.1 Peronia peronii
TATGTATGTATGTATGTATGTATGTATGTATGTATGTATGTATGTATGTATGTATGTATGTATGCATGCATGCATGTTTGTTGGTTTGTATACATGTGAATATGTGTGTGTATATGTGTGTGTGCGTATGTATGTGTGTGTGATACGTATGTATGGGTCTGTATATATGGAGGTATATATGTATGCATATGGAAATTGTTAATGTATGGTTGTGCTGTGTGTTTTTTATATAATTTTTGTTTCAATTGTTTTCTGCACTGCTAAAATGTATTTCCGTATAGACAAATAAACTATTCGTTTTCGTATTCATATGTATATTATTATACAAAAACGAAAACAAAGAAAAAAAAAAGAAGAACAAATAACAGGTATGAATAAAGAAAAACAACAATCAACAAGAACCGGAACAACAACAACAACAAGACCAACATTATTAAGATGAACTCAAAAAGCAAACAAGAACAAGGACAACAAACAACAAGGAAGACCGACGAGATAACCTCCACCAGGAGCTTGAAAACATATATAGCATGTAATGTAACAAAGAAGAAAAGCAAACACACACACACACACAGACACACACATAGAACGGTTAAGAAACGATATTATCATTAAGACAGAAAAGAGGAGAATTTAATTGGGTAGATGGGTTATCAATCAAATAAAAACTAGAAATCTTAGCCGTTTCTACTGCTTCCTTAACAGATATTGCGATTTGTATTCGTATTCGTTCTCCGTCTTCTGTCCCTTTCGGCTTGCCTAAGGCGGCTGTGCCACATCTAGATGCCAGCCCATTGTGTTTTTGCATGTTAGCCAATTGTATTTAGTATTGCTGTTGTCAGTTTCCTTGTCCTTGTGCTTCCACCGGCCGCTGCAACTTGGCCAACTCGGCCGTCCCCTCCCGGTATTTCGGAAGGGATGATTGATTCCATCCCATATGGGTTCCAGATACAGCGATTGTTCTTGAGAGGAGATCACTAGCAACATCTCCGTCCGCAAATGGTTTTGTGCGACTGGCTTCCGCCGTGTAAACGGTTCCCTACGACTTGCTTCGGAGAGCTGGAAGGCCGTCGCTCAGTCTCCACTCCCGCGTACCAGCTGGGTAGCAGCTGGGCCACGCTCGCACTGCATCCCCCTGTTGAGCTGCTGCCCCGGGCTATCCGGGAGAGTGCCGGTCTCCCTCCTGGTGCCGTGCATCCCTTGTCCTGCTCAGACAGGGGATCTCCCAATTCAAAAGTCCGTTGGCATCCTCCTCGCTCGGTGGAAAGTTGCCCGCATCAGGACCCCACTATTGGGTGCATAACAGGTCTGCTTAAAACCACAGGGCCGGCAAGGGTTGCCGCCTTTCCCTTATTCTACCTTTCCTGCTAGCCCCCCCCCCCCCTCCCCCATCCCGAGTTTTGCGGTCCAGCCTCAGTCGGACATCAGTCTGGGATACGTCTCGGAACACTGTCTACAATGGATGGGGCTTTCCAGCGTTCTTCACGTATTGGACCAGAACTCTGCGCTGGTCCTCGAATCTTAGACATCGGAGCATGTAGTGGCTGGCGTCATTCGTGCTCTCCGCATGTGTAGGAAAGGGTGTGTTTCACATAGTGAATTTATGGGATCGGTTCCCCATTCTCGGCCTTAGCATCTGATTGTTTACTGGGATTTTGAAATCGGTGCCGGTTTTTGGTTCTCGGTGGGTTGAACATCACCAGAGCCACTGTATTGTTTCTCTCCACCTTCCACTGGTGGACCCATCGGTTCGGACACTTTGCTGTACAACACTCTTTACTTCCCTGTGACCTTGTTGGCAGTCGTCAGATCTCGCTTTGCCGCTTGGTCCGCTAGATCATTACCCTTGATGCCCACATGCGCCGGGATCCATATCATTCTCACCCGACAATGGGAGGACTTGTGATTTGTCAAGGTCAAGTTTTAGTAGGCCTTTCAGCCCTGTAAAATAGGGTTATCTCAGCCGTGTTGCGATTTTTATAATCCACCTAGGCTTTTATATATTCATCAGTCCGTCCATCCATCTGTTCGTCTATTCATCAATCCCTGCCACTTTTTCTTTACCCTACCATTTAATTAAGGCACCCTCCATTCACCCATTCATCCTTTCTTCCATCCATCTTTCCATCCATCCTTTCTTACATTCATCCATCCATCCATCTATCTATCTATCCATCCATCCCTCTATCCATCTATCCATCCATCCATCTCCCATCACGTTCTTCATACATCTGCTGCTGCGTCTTTTTATTCCTGCATTATGTACTCACGCTCATGTTTACTTCAGCGACGTGAAAGTTTGAGTATTGATCCATGATACATTCCATTTTTTGGCTGAAATTAGTCTTGTCCAAAGGGTCCAACCAATTTAGAGCTGATCCCGTTGAGTCAAGATCAAGGTTAAAGGAAAATGGTTAACAACGGTATCATGTGCACAGATAGCAAGAATTTATTTACACAACTGGGATCGCATGACATAAAGCTGAAGCTAAAATTTACTTCCCGTATATCTGTCCCAATGACTTACACACTTTCTGTTTCATTAACACGCTCAATCTCTGATTGACTGACTGCCTGCCTGCCTGATTGTCTAACTGCCTGACTGACACACTGACAGACTGACTGACTGACTGACTACTGGCTCACTCACTCTCTCACAAACTCATTCACTCATTCATTCCCTCACGCACTCACTCACTCACATACTCGTTCACTCAGTTACTTACACACTCCCTGACATGCACTGACTCACCGACTTACTCATTGACTGCCTGGCTCTCTCACCCACTCACTCATTCATTCACCCCCTCATACATTCATTCATTCATTCACTGTTTTACTCACTCATTCATTTACCGTCACATACGAACTAATAGCTGTTCTGAATTTTGGACCATTGTGACAATACTAAGTGCCATCAGTGTTCACCTCAACATAAAATGCACAAGCTGACACCACCCATCTTATTAAATGGTTATTTATTCGATTGTCATTACAATTGTATACTACAATTTCCAAAAAATAGTATTTTTAAAACCTTAACTTGACATTTTTTTTCAAACAATAAAACTTTCACTGTGGAAGCCCCCCCCCCCCCCCCAAACATAGAAGAAAGGGGGGGGGGAGGATGTTCGTGTTCGTTTGATTAGCTAAGGGATTACAGAACATTTTAACGTTACTCACCAGTATTATCGAAGGCGTGCCCAACTTCATGACCGATAACTGTTCCAATACCTGCGTAATTCAATGTCCTGGAAGAAATTGACCGAATTCTCTTAATTTCATACAGACTCAAAACACACGAATATCTCAATCGACTGTCAACAAGATTTGTCTCTCTCTCTCTCTCTCTCTCTCTCTCTCTCTAGTTGCTATGTGCAGTGGCAGATCATCACCATCTGACCAGATGCAGGCAAACGGTGCAAAAAAACACTTGATTATGACATCTCCTAGCAACATCTTGAGCCCCAATGCCGGGGATGGATACTGGTGACCATTCTGAGACGAAATAGACTCATGATCATGCAGAATATTAATGTTAACTTTCACCAGGGGCTCCTGAAATGAACTGTTACTTCCTATAAAGAGTGAAATTCCCTTTCATCTTTGCTGCTTCAGAGTTCAGTTGTGGACCATGTGCATAGTAAAGTTTAAGACACTCTTGGTTTTGATAGAGAAAGATTATGGAGGCCACATATAAGCCCTCAAGGACTTTATAGTGATAAGGGGAAGGAAGCAAAATAAGAGGTAATATATGAATAGAAAGCCAATAAAAGACACAAAGGTCATGGAGAGAAGGCTAGTATCTGAAGAAAGGCAGTAGTGATACTATATATTCCGATTATGAACTCTCCTTGACATGTTTTCCCTTAAACAACAACAACAACGACGACAAAACACTCAAAAACAAAAAACAAAAACACCCAAACTCAAACAAACAAGCAAAACTGTAAGAGTTTTTTTTTAAACCCAACTTTTTGTGACTGACAAAACAAACAAACAAACAGTCATTTGCGTTCGCAGTTATATTTGATATTTGAAAGTTTTGTTAGAAAAATAGGTTTTGCTATGATAAAAGAGTGAAATTTCACTGCACGAAAAAAAAAATTGCTTATGAAAAACTGAGACTATGTAACATTTTAGATATATTTTTCCTTACAAAAAGTTGTACAGGTTTAGTAAAGTTCCATTAATATTCAGAAAGGGAGTAGATTTCAAAGATAGCCATTTCAGAGAGACCAAATCAAAGATGGCGGCGTTGCCAAGGCAACCGTACGAGTCGCTCAAATTTTTGTTGTTGTTGTTGTTGTTATTGTTGTTGTTGTTGTTGTTGTTTGGGGGAGGGGGGGGGTAATTAATCAAGAAAACTTAATGTTTTAGGCAGAGACGTTTCCTTGTCCAAAAAAAAAAGGAGGGGGGAGGGGGAGGGGGGCGATTTGCTCTCCTCTCGGTTACAGCAATGGAGTCTTTTACAAAAAGGTACCAGAATAACTGTTTCGTCGCCACAGAAATCTTTCATCCTATTTTCAAATGGAGAATTAATGATGTTTGCTTCTGTAATGATATTAATGGTCTTATGCAGGAGCCTGGGCATGACCACGTCCCAAATGAAAGGGGAAAAGGCAAGTTTAAAAGCTGTACATTGCTATACAATGGCAACGTTGAGCCTTCTGTGCCATTGGCGAAAGCAGTGGGTTAAAAAAAAACTATGAATCTTCTTGTTAGTATGTGACAGTAGGCAAAACACAACGTGAACATCTGTAGTGATCTCAAAGTAATATCTTTATTTCTTTGACTGCAGATGGGATATATCAAACATAAGGTGTTTCTTGTGCTTTTGGAATAGTCATTATGATGCAAGTCATTACATTAGAAAACAATGGTCAGAGAAGAATGATAATGTAACTGGCAAGTTCAGCATATGTCTCTAGTAAATCCACAGAACGTGTTCCTGCCCTTGGTTCACATAAAACTGGGGTTAATGAAGAACTTTGTCAAAGCTATGGACAGAAACGGTGACGGCTCTCAGTATCTCTGAGAGAAATGTGGAAGCGACAAAAGTGAATCAAAACTGAAAGAAGGTATTTTTGTGGGCCCTAAAATTCATGAATTGTTGGCTGATGACTTATTTAAGGACAAACTAAATCTACTTGAACATGCAGTCTGGGAAACATTCCATTTGGTTGTGGATACATTTATAGGAAACTACAGGGCGGACAACTATTCTGACCTGGTGGAAAACCTGCTGAAAACGTAATGTCTGAAGCTCGAATGTCTCTTAAAATGTACTTTCTGCACTCGCATCTTGACTTTTCTCCTTCCAGTCTTGGAGATATCAGTGATGAGCATGGTAAAAGGTTTCACTAAGATATAAAGGTGATGGAAAACAGTAATCAAGGCAAGCTTAATCCCAATATGATGGGTTTCTTCAACACGAAATGGACACTCCATACAAGTGAAAGTGCAAGAACCTCAACTACTTCTGATTTATTCATATTGTGCTGCTAATTTTTAAATTCTAATATTGTGTTGATAAATAATCACTGGACTCTTTATCAGTTTTTAGCATTTGTAAATGTCGTGAATATTTGGATATTTTATATAATTATATTACTAAGTAAAAATGGGCACCCTGAATATCATTAAAAAACCGATGTGCTAGCTCAAATGTAACTTCAGATCTGAAATCAGCGACCCAAAATTACTTTAAAACACATAATGTTTTCCACGTGGCAGACAACAAGTTGAATTTTGTTGACCACTGTTACATTGTGGAATAAAAAAACCTAGCACCGCTGATGGAAAATCTACAGCCTGGCAGTCGCCACAGCCACCTCAGTTTTCTGAGCCACTGCGGAAGGATCCCAGGCCTAAAGAGTGGGATCTCTCTGTTTCAACCTTCTCCGTAGTTGTTGTCTCGAGGAGCGTGCTGAGTCTCACTTAAAAACTACTAAGCGCAGGCGGGAAAAGAGGAAGTCCTACAGCGATGGAGGAGGGGCGAAAAAGACAGGTACGAGATGGTACTGGGAGTGGCAGTCACAACTATGCATGTGGGCGGCTCAGATGTATGGGTCGCTAGTCTGCTGACCTGAGACAACAGCAGCTTTCGGCAGCATTCTGGGTAGCCTGGTCTAGGCATAGCACTGCTTGTTCCACAAGGAGACGGGCCTAGAAAAGGTGGCCCAAACAAAGCTTGTCTCACTCCCAGATGGTTGGCTTGCAGCGATCAACAGACATCTCACCAAAGCCGTAGATATTTCAAAAGACACGAAAACTGAAACTAGCTGGAATGTTTGCGCCATGCAGGACTCTGAGAACACTGACCGTCCACAAAGATGAGGTTTTTGAGCAAGGATCCTTGGTGGAGCACGGTGCAGGCTACACCCTCTTCTGGTCTGGCAAAGCCAAAGACGACCAGGGAGGTCTATGGACCTGCACACCAAACACAAGTCCCACTCCGCGCTTCAGACGGATCAACCCTCCTGACAGACAGGAAGGACACCCTGAACCGGTGGACGGAACACTATGGATCCTTGTTTGGAGACACTCGTTAGCTCGAAGACTCCGCCATCGACAACGTAGAGTAGTAGCAAGTCAAGCACGAGCTCAACAACCCTCCCTCGGAAGAGGAGGTGAGGACTGCAGTAAACCAGATGAAGACATGCAAAGTCCCTGAAATAGACGGCGTCCCTGGAGAAGCGCACAAGTACGGTGGTGACCAACTCCTGGAGAACCTGACAAACATGTTCACGCTATGCTGGGAGAAAGGGGAACTGCCAGGGAACCTCCTGGATTCAATAAAAGTGTTGCTGTACAAGAACAAGGGCGAGAAGTCAGACTGCTCGAACTATCGGTGCATCACCTTACTGTCGATACCAGTGCGGATTCCATGCCAACCGGGGCACCATAGACATGATTGTCGTCCTTCGCCAGATTTCAAGAGCAGTGTAGAGAGCAAAATATATCCCTGTATGCTGCCTTCACCGACTTGACGAAAGCATTAGATACATTCAGCAGAGAGGGACTATGGAAAATCCTCAACAAACTCGGGTGTCCACAGCGATTCCTCACCATCCTGGAGCAGCTACACATCAGCCAGAAGGAATAAGTGAAGCACAACGAAGCTTACACAGCCACCTGAGAGCATGTCATCTGGACCCAACTTCTTCCCAGTGATCTTCGCAAGAGAAGAAACAGCCACCACCACCACAAACATAACACACACACACAAATACATATCGACATAATGTCTTTACTTTTGCGGCTTGTCAGTCGTACATCACTGACCAATAAAGAAAGACAAAGAAAAAATAGGCTAACTTGCCCTGCACTCTAGAATGACAAAATTCTACACTAAGAACCGTGCGTTATTTGCATTGAACTCTCCTAGCTGGGAGATTGGCAAGCAGTTCACAGTGAGGACGCCTTTTATACTGATAGGCGCGATTTCTCGTCTGTAGGACAGAAAACGCGCGGGAGTGAACTCCTTCTCTGTTTCTATTTGTATTGCTGAGGTGATTCACACAGGCCCGAACAATTAGGATTGTGGTACCGAGGGAAAATTGTCGTCTGTGCTTGTCACATTTCAGCTGTGATTGTTGTTGTTGTTGTTGTTATTGTTGTTGTTGTTGTTGTTAACACCAAACGCACGGATAAGTATAAATCATAGACATACACGTATTACGCAAAGCTAACTAGAGTATGTGTCGATCCGAGCATAGAAATCATTTGTGCCAATATAAACTAAAGGACGCAGTACTACCTGAAATAATGCAAAAATCAAATTTCCGAATTAAATAACAAAATGATCTTCATTAGAAGAAGGAGCCATTCTCTATCGAAGCTTGTAACAACCTTATGGTAAAAACAAACTGTTTTTGTGTATAGTAAGCCAATTTCGGGGGGAGGGGGGAGGGTGATTGGTAACAGCCACAATATTAAAATTACACTTTGGTTGCAATGGCTGATGCTGATGTGATACTTTTGATTCAAAGAATCAGCACAATTTTCAATAATGACAAGATGAGACGTTGTGAGAGTGGCATTCCTTCGTTGACATAGTCAGCTGTTCTCAATTTTGTGATTTTGAGGAAGTTTGATAAAGAAAACTGTGACCAAACAATAGGCTTAGAATATATTTGGAGGTACGATTTTGTTTTTGTTTTTATTTTTGCTTCTAAGTGTCTTGAAAATCAATACTTTGTTTTTATATTCCTTTTGTATTCTCTTTGTTTTCTAAGACATATATCTGAATATGCTTGAGAGAGAAAAATATATGAATGTTAACATTTCAATTAAAAAAAAAAAGAAAACAAATCATTTTTGTGGTGTTTCTTTTTCTTTTAAAAATCACGAAAAAAAATCAGTTATTCAAAGTGGCTAAAAATAACAGCTCTATTGAAAATGGTATGAACAAATGTGAAAACAATTTCTTTTGATTTCAATAAGTCCATCCAAAGAATAAATAAAGACCAATAAGGGCTACTAAATAAAAACAAACTTGGTTTGATGTTTCCTTTTGCAAGTTTTATAACAATTGAATAACATTTAAGTGTTTAAAGTATTGATTTTTGAGACTGACAGGTTTGAAGCAGTACTGCCCCCTTATTCCTGGCCATGCACTCTGCCTGGAATCATATAATCTGAGCCAACAAAATGTAGATAAAACAGCTTAACTCTCTCACATTTGGGTACCGTATTTCGACAGTAGCCTACGAGTGATGGTCCATTATAAATCTCCCAGACCATGAAGGAGTGGTCCGATTGTTATTAATTTTTTTCAGGGTTAGTACATCATTTAAATTCAATAAGATTTTCAAAAAAATGGGAAATTTGCGTCACATGTATGTACTTTTGGTGATATCGTGCACGATAGCATACAATCCCTATACAACAGGTTTAATCTTAGTGAAGCATGCCATGTTTGCCTTCCCCATGGGCAAGATAGATATGGGGTATGTGATCAAGTTCCTCTCCCTTAAGCGGAAACCACCAAAACAGATACACGAAGAAATGTCTGAAAAAGATGAATTTGCAATAAAACAGCAGGGAAAGCTCCCCAAATGATGTTCTTCCTTTGCAGGACAATGCGCCATCCCACTGAGCTGCAATTTCAGCTGCCGCCGCAGTCAATTGTAGCATTCATATTTTACCGATCTATCCCCTTCAAATATTTTTTGGTTCTTTCTTTTTTTGAAAAAGCACCTTAAAGGAACAAGATCTGAAGATGAAAACGACGTTTATGATGTGGCAGATGAACGGTTTAGAGCGAAATCCAACACACTCTAAAATGAAGATCTTTTGAAGGTCAAAGGAAAATGAGAGAAGTGTGTGACTTAGTAGTAAGGTGAAAGTGAGCAGGCAAACGTTCATGATATTCTGACCACTCCTTCATAATCAGGGAGATTTCTGTCTGATCATCTCCCGTATTTGTCTTGGTAAGAGATATACTGGTAAGTGTCGTTTAGAATACTCACTCTTGAAAAGTCGAAGAGAAATAAGGAGGCTGCAGGATACCAGAGGTAAAGACTGAAATGAAAGAATTTATTTGCTTTAATTTTTTTTCTCTCTCTCCCCTCACCTAACCTCTCTCCGAAATCTCCCTTCTTCCTCTCTAATTCGTATCCCTCTCCGTCCCATCAACACAGCAAAAACACAATGACAACAACTATAACATCAACAACCACGACAAATACAACAATATAACAACGAAAACGCTTGACTGTAATCTGTCAATAACGACAACGCCAATTACCCAGTAGAATCCAGTCACATATTCTTAAGAATAGAACTCTTGTGTGAGCATTACAGATGTCATACTAATGAACAAAGACCTCCTGCCACACATATCATGTGCAAGCGATAGCTCTCCTCTACTGACCTATCTTGTTGGTCCATCGACTGTAGGAGGCATGGGCTCTGTACATAAGTTGGGGCCACCTGGAATACAAAACGTCACACTTTCAACTGATTGGTAACACAGGTCTACCATGTAATAATATAATTACCACATTAATAAAGACATTATTAGCAACAGTGTAACGAATCATGTTAGTGCATGCGGGGTGTCGCGAATGTGTTGTGAGCGATGTTCAGTTGATCGTACTTGTG
>JBCEWB010175915.1:0-10110 GCA_039654565.1 Peronia peronii
TTCCTGAGCGGGCGGCACTTCAGCGTCCGCCTCAATTCTACTCTTTCTGATTCCTTTGAACAGGAAGAGGGAGTTCCACAAGGGATCATCCTCTCGCCCACGCTGTTTAGCATCAAAATCAACTCCATCGCAGATCGGCTGGCTAGGCAACCAATTGTTCCCTGTATGTAGATGACTTCCTCATTTGCTACAGGGCCCAGAAGATGCCCACTATTGAGAGACAATTTCAGGCAACCTTGGGCACTCTCCACGGATGGACAGATACCATCGGCTTCAAGTTTTCCGCACAGAAGATTATAACCGTTCATATTTGCAGAAAAAGACTGCACTGCAGGGATCCGGATCTGTTTCTAGCATCGGATCCCTGTCAAGGATGAGGCCACATTTCTAGGTGTGATATTTCATCGAAAACTGACCTTTATTCCCCATATTAATTACCTGAGAAGTGCTTCTTGGAAAGCACTTAACATACTTAAGGCGATATCAGGAGCGGAATGGGGTACAGATATAGACTCCATGTTGCGACTGTACCGTTCCCTTGTCCCCTCAAAACTCGATCACTCGTGGACATGTTCGAGACTTCTGATGTCGCTCCCACCTTTGGCGTTCATTTTCAGTCTTTGCTAGCGGAGGCTAGGATCGAACGGGGTGAGGTGAGATTTAACCCATTTCCAAGCGTCCCGCCGTGGTGGATCCAAAGACCACGAGTGGTCTTTGACCTAGCGGCGGGAACTAAACGAGACACCCCCAAGGAGGTCTTTTAACGGATGCTTGAAGAGGTGATCTCTGATCACCCCTGATTCCGAGCATTTGTCCATAGACGGATCCAAGGACGACAAAGCCGTCGGCGCCAGCTCATTCTCTGTCCTGGGGAACATATGCTGTGGCCTCAACCCAAAATCCTCCATCTTCAAGGCTGAGACTAAAGCCATCGATATGGCTTTAGACACCATAAGTAGGTCCACATGAAAAAATTTTCTGATCTTTTCAGACTCCCTATCCCTGCTCCAGGCCCTAAATAACCCCACTTTTAGAGATGATAGTGTAACTCACCTGCTGCAACGCCTTCAAAGTCTATTCAGCAGGGGGCGGCGTAGATTCGGGTTCTGCTGGGTACCGAGTCACGTTGGTATTGCAGAAAATGAGGCAGATTCTATCGCGAATGTCGGCCTGATTTTAGATCCCCTGGATGAGGGAATCCCTTATCTGGGTCTCAGGCCGATCATCAACGGTTACATCTAATTGCGATGGCAACAGCGATGGAATCAACAGACTGCAAACAAACTTTACTCTATCCAATCAGACCTTGGACCTTGGCCAAGGTCTGCTCAGCCGCGAAGTCGAGACCAGTCACTTCTCGAGTCGCTCTCTGAAGGACCTATTTAACAAAACGAAGCCGCAGGCTATCCTGAGCTTTTTACGCCAGGTTGGTCTTTCTGACAAACTTTAACATCGCTTCGTCACGGGTACATTGTTAAGCATGCGACGATCCCCACGGGACGCCGCAAACTTGCTTACATCTATCTTTTTAGTTTCGCTATACAGTATTTGACTACCCAAAATTTCATATACACATTTTGATATTCCCTTATAACTCATAAACCCACTGTCCGTTCAGGGCTACATTTTATCTATTTACACCTTGATCAGAATTTTACTGTGTAAATGTACCCACCGTGTTAGGCACAATATAGCCGTTATCGTGCTGATGTGCCGTTAAACCCCAACACAAACAAACAAAAATAAACAAACAAACGTACTCACCGTGCTTGGCACAATATAGTGGTTATCGTGCTGATGTGCCGGTTAATCCCAACATAAATAAACAATCACCTCAGAATGATCATTCACTGTCCACCCCAGGCACTGGGGCTCAAGATATTGTATATATAATCAAATAGTGATGATCTACCACTGCATGCAGAAACCAGATGGAGCCAAGTCATGGTCTCCCCCCCCCCCCTTGCCTTAAGCTTAATAAAATGACTTGTCATTTACAAAATGTCTATACAGTGTTTTAAGTCTTTCACTTACAATGTTTAAGGGAGAGTTGTTTCTCTTTCACAATGGTTAATGATTGATGACTAGAAGGTGGACCTGTATATAGTGAGTTTTTTCACACACTCTTCCTTTCTCTGAGAATCTTTTGCACTACATATTAGTAGCTAACCGAGACTGGAGTTTCTAACAGATATAGGACGGTGACTTCATAGCCTCTTTGCTGATCTGCCGAGAGATAAATCGGGTCTGTAATTAAAAAAAAAAGAAGAAGAAGAAGAAGGAGAACAACAAGAGCAAGAACAAAACAAGAAGAAGAACAACAACAAGAACAAGAAAAACAAAAAGAACAAGAAGTCAAGAAGTAGTGGTAGAAGAAGAAGAAATCGCACTAAAAGAAGGATAAACAGGAGGCTGTTTCGTTGTAAGCACCGAGGTTTTCTTGACATATCGTAAAAAGGTGATCTGCTAATTTGCAGCAAGGAAATGTGTCCCTGAAAGCAGCAAACGCACGGTGCCCCACGTTTGGCATGCTATGGCTTGATGTATTTTCCTATGAGGATTGTTCTAAAGACGCCGCTATCTTGAGCTGTCCAACATCAGCAAGACCAATCTGGCATTATTCGATCCTCATACTGGATATGGTGTAATCTGATAAACAAGCTAGCAATGAGGACTTAAAGGATTTAATCGGACATCATATGAGGATGGACCCGAGGAAAGCTGAAGGTCCTATTTCAGACAGAGAATTACAGGACGGAATGACACCGAAGGAGCCATGAAATGCAAGTTTTAGAGTTTAAGAATAGACTAAAGAACAATGTCAAATTGAGCAAGCCCATTATGACTTCTATTAATATGATAAAGGAGATATGTTATCAATGTCTAAACTGAATTAAAAAGAGTATTTCTCATTAGACCTTCATGTTTTTGTTTAAGGCATTTACCGTGACCTTTTAAATTCTGTTTCCGCTATCTGTAATGAAACTAGAGTCTCACATCACATGTTATCAGATTGTCATTGCAAGAACAAAAGCAACAGATCAGCGATAAATCATTGACTGTCTGGAAACATGTGATGAGTGGATAATATATCTGTTTCTCGTCCCAAAAAGCCTCGCTCAATTTTTCAAAAAACCTGATCTTTAACGCAAGTTTTGGGACAACAAATTCTTATCTCAACAAAAGCATACCGTTTTAGACTTTACAAGCATGATACATAACTCTTTGCCTGTCGGGCTATCAAGTCGAATGCCATCAGATTTATCAGAAAATCCTTTCAAATTCCTAGACTTGGATATGAAAAATCTAGTTAAGCGACATATTACTGACTATGAAAAATCTAGTTCAGCGACATATCCCAAATTACACCAGAGTTATGAATGTTTGGCTTGATATAGTACTACTGTTGATATAGGACGCTCTAGAGAAGTCTATTGATGGGGCTACTGAAAATTCTGAAGTTAGATGGGTTAACGTTGGCCCTTTGAATTTGCTTCCCAACAAGCCACAGCTTATCTGCCGGCGGTATGACTCAAAGAGCATTAATAATGTGAACAAGCCATAGCGGCGTTGGCCACCTTCGATTTCAACAAACACTGGGCAAATGTTGCATTATTCAGGAGATCTCGTGCATATCGTCTCCACTGCTGGATGTTATTTTCCGCGCGGTGTCTGCACCAGTTCCACGTCAGATCTATGGCCGGCACTGTTTTTTTTTTTTCAGGCGTTGCTGGGAAATTAAAAGGCATCTCTACTCCTCTATTGTTGTTGTGTTTTAGATCTCCTACTGACTGACTGATTTCTTCAAAAAAAAGGCAAATAACAAAGAACAAAACAAAGCAAACAAAGCAAACTTAAAACATACACACATAAAAAAGGAACAAAACAAAAAGCAAAAACTAAGAAACAAGCAAATAATAATAATAAATTAAAATAATGATAATAAAAGTCGTAACATAATACAATAATGCCAAAGCTCAAATTGTATCCAGAATTCTGATCTCTCTTAGTCACCCCATTAATGTTAAGTTTAATTTCAAGAATTATGTCTGGTACAGTGTATAGGCGTTCGGTCAACTCGCTGTAAAATTAAGCTAAAGATAAGGATGTAATAAAAATTGAGTTAATTGAAGGGGATTCTAGCTTCGGTACTTACTACCGAATGATATAGGTATCTTGATGTAAGTTAATAATATATATGTAACATAATAATAAATATAATGATAAATATAATAATAATATAAATATGTAACATTCAAGTCTAGCCGTGCAATCAAGAAAGCGAAACCACAGCATAAATGCAAAAATCGAAGAGATCGAATGCCAGTTTCAGCCATTTTTCTCACCAAAGCTGAGGCAGTTAAAAAAGAAAACAAAAAAACCTAAAGTGCATTGATTTCCTATTAGCTTGCCAGTTATTTATGTTATTCCTGGCTAACAAACTCAATGAGCCTTTTTCTTTTTTTTTTTTCAGCCAGCCAGATTACTTCCCTTTGGCAAGTACAAAAGATAAAATACAATCATTGTAAAGAAGAAAAAAAAATTCTTTTTGCTCGTATTATTTGAAATATGAATAGCAATAATAATAATAATAATAATAATTCATAATAAATAAAAATTAATATGGAAAAAGGCTCTTTCTCTCTCTCTATATATATATATATCACGGTGTGAAAAGAACAGACACGTTCATCACATGATAACTGATTATTTTTTTTTTCTGAATTTTCTGTTACTAATGTTGCCAAATACCAAGAGAAAAAGTGACGTTACCTCCTTTACCATGCTTGTCTTATAGCTCTTATAGTTGCCAAAGGGAAATAACTTGGCTAACGGTCAAAATGACTCTTTCTTTTCCTTGGCGATACTTGCTTGTTGTTATAGCTATTGTTATGGTTGTAGTAATGTTGTTGTTGCTTCGAGCTGGTGTTTCAGAGTCAGTTCTTTTTTAATAATCTTGCTAAATACACCGTGAATAAAATCTAGGACATATTGTGAATACTCGAATGAACCAAAGTTGTCAAAAATGACATTCGCTGGTTTGACATTTAAAAGGCAACAGCGCGTTCAGAATACGGATATGTCTTAAATTAAAACGTCAGCCATTGTGCTTGGGCAAGGTGGTGCACATTTCATTTGACATCTATACTATAAATCTGCAACAAAACCCATAAAAGGCTTATGGACTAGAAAACTGCTGAATGTACCCACCTGAAATCTGACACATAACATTGTTGCATTAACGATATCTGTTTCTGCTTAAATAGGGCCGGAAAGAACTTACTGTGTTTGACGTTATTTTAAAGAGACGACAATAATTGAATAGTAAACTCGCGAGAGTGTTTGATCCGAATTGCGCGTTCGATAGAATGACGAGTTCAAAACATCAAACACGTTTTCTTTAAGTAACATTCACTTTAATCATCCAAAATACTGACATCGAGTGCGCACGTTTACCATATGCTTTAAGTCGCAGGGCAGTATCGGTTCCACCTATAGTTAAATAATCTCCCTCATGGGCCGTGGGTTCTCTTCTAGTGGGTTAAAAAAAACTAATGAAGTCTGTAACATACATGATTTAGACTGACTTAATCTGTGGTAAAAATCAAAGTCAAGCAATCAGTTGACAAATCGTTTTTAAAAATATCTATTTATTTATTGTTTATCTCATACCACGAAGACAGGATCTTCTGCACTGCTGTTATCACCTCTGTTTTACACAAATCAATCAATGAATTAATCAATCAAGGAATCAATCAATCAAGAATCAATCAATCAATCCGTCGATCGACCTAATAATCGATCCATCCATCCATCCATCCATTTATCCATCCATTCATCCATTCATTCTTCTATCCATCAATCCACCCATCTATCCATTCATCTATCCATCCGTTGATCCATCCATCATCCGTCCATCCATCCATGTATACATTTGTATATTTATCCATCCATCCATCCACCCACTCATCCGTCCATCCATAGTCGTTCTTTTGACAAAGCAATCAGGTGATCAACAATACAATCAATGGGATTTTCAATGCTGTCTGTGTATCGTAGATTGTACGGATAAATTGATCAAATTTAACAGATCTCTGTTCTATTTGAGCAGACTCTGGACAGATCGGGCAGCATTCCTTGAATGAGACATCTTGATGAGCAGCTGGATGGGGCAGCCTTGCTGAGAATTGCATGTCCTCAATGACGATACTATTGTGTCTGGCTGTCATTTTGTGCTCTGTTCCATTGCCTCAACAAGGTAACTGCAAAGATATCAGCTTTAATCCCTTAATGATTCAACGGCTTATAAATAGACAGTGGTTCCCTATCCTATAACTGTCTTGTGATTTGCTCGTATCCCCTCAATGTTTTCTAGATGGGCAATAAATAAACTGGAACACTATAATCTGCTTTTCGAGACAAGATGTTAGATCATCTAAAAAGTATCAAGGCAATCCAGTGCTAGTGTTAGCCTTTGGCTTATTGGGCAGCCAGCATTTTCTAATTGTTCCAGGGTAAATGTTTAAGGTAAGGATTTAAGGTTGCTGTCAATATCCCCGCTAGCGAAGCAGAAATTTTATTTAGAACAGAAATCTTATTTTGATTCCAGTGAACAACAAAATATCGCACTTGCAAGCAACAGTTGTCACTGTTCAGCATCTATCTTTACTTAAGAAGCTAATCTTCCGGGATGTGGCCCCTGTCTATATTACTTGCCATTCGTTCTAGTGGCGTATTTTATAAATTTATTTCAATCCGATTAAAAAAGAAATTAAGTCTGTAGTGTAAGATAGGATGTGATTAAGACTGTCTTAGTCCGCGGCTAAAAAACAAAGTCAAGCAATCGGTTAACAAATCATTTTAAAAAATGTTTATTTATTTTATTACTTATTTCACACAAATAGACGCAGGATCTTCTGCATCGCTATTCTCACCTCTGTTTCATTCACTCACTCACTCACTCACTCACTCACTCACTCACTCACTCACTCACTCACTAATTCACTCACTCATTCATCATTCAATCAGTCAATCAGTCAATCAGTCAGTCAGTCAGGCAGTCAGTCTCTCACTCACTCACTCACTCACTCACTCACTCACTCACTCACTCACTAACTCACTAACTCACTCACTCACTCACTCAATCAATCAATCAATCAATCAATCAATCAATCAATCAGTCAATCAAGCAAGCAAGCAAGCAGGCAATCAATCGATCAGTCCGTCAATAAAATTGTGATTATTGTGTGCAGTTTCAAAGGCCTTGATATGACACTGTGCGTTGGCTGTTGTATTTATAAAATTTCGTTGGTTCACGATGTCAGTGATGTAAAGAAAACAACAGAGGACTCATAACAATGCTGAGACTGAGATACTGACTGTGTGAGATGAAGCTTAAGCAATACTGGCAAAGCATCTCATTTCATTATGCATGTATTATCTGAGAGATATTCTATCGTACTTATTTGCAATAATTATTGTCTGACTGTGTCTTAAACATGTGATTATCGTCGAAACAACTAATTATATTGCATAAATGGTGACACATTTTCTTTCCATTTTACTTGTATGTGTATAATTATGTGCGTTTCTGTACGTTTATGAGTATGTTCTATGCGTTCTTCTTCTTCTTGGATATGTAAGTGATATCCTTTTGCTACTATAAATAGCGTAGCTGTCTTTCCTTTTTCCTGTTTTTGTGTTACCACTTCAAATATTCCTTTGTAATGTTGTTTCTATGTGTTTATATAGAATGTTATGTGTGCTTTGAATGTTTTTCCTGAGACATCTCGTTAAAGTGTGCAGACATTTTCATATTAAAAGTGATGGTATCTGGGACCTCAGTTTAATTTTTTTACCAAGACAGTCTTCCTTTACATCCCTTACATGTCTGCATGCCATTCCACGTCTCCACAGACTTTCGGGAATTGGTTTTTTTCCCTCTATCCGATCTTATTACTGTTCTCTTTGTCACGGCAGGACAGTTTTGGTTGAATTATTGTTGTTACATAAAACATTTTATTAAAACGAATTCGGGAATGCGCAATACTTTTGGACTCCTTGCCTTCTTTGAGTCTTCTTTTTGGGGTAGCCTTTGGGGAAGTAACAGCGAGGTCAAGAATATAAGGCATACAATTTGGATCTGGAATAAATGCTTTGAAATTTTTCTGGGATTACATTGACCAATTTATGTGTCTTCTCTAGACATGAATTTATTCTGAGGATTTATATCAGAGTTTCACTGTCATACAGACATCCTACTGTCCTGATAGTGTTTTCTACCCCTTTTCTTGAGAAGAATACGTTTGCAGTAATACATTAAAGAGCATACGCAACAATTTCGATAATGCCATTCAATTTTATTGTAATTTATAGAGCATTAAAACCGATTACAATGTAGTCTTTGCTTTGTTTTCTCTTATTTGAGTATTTTTGTTTTGTTTTGTTTTTCATTTAATCATATTAATACATTGATTAACAATTTCTTTCTTTGTAACTCTACCAAAATAAAACAAAATGGATTGGCAGACTAAATAAACGGCCGCACGTTTGTACTTTCGATGCAATTGGAGTGATAACATTGGCAGATAACATTTTAGAATAAATGCTCATGCAGAGTTTGGTGAATAAACACAGACAAGCAGAACATGATTAACAAGAGAACATGTTTAATTCAGAACCTGATTAGCGAGGGTTTATCTAACCATGTTGAGTGCTTGCTCTTTGTCTTTGTATGCTGATGAGAAAAACATATAGATGTAAATGCATAGTTTATTTTTGAAGAGAGAGGGAACAATGCCTTCTTCATTACAACGAGATCACAACATTGCGTGCGTTGTCAAGTTTAAAAAGACAAAGGCAGATATATTTCTATATCATTACGCTCATTAGGTAACTCACTGCCTATGTCACTGTTTGGCTGTTTTAAGAACATCAAAACAAAACAAAGAAAAAAAACAGTTCCATTGTGCCATAGAACAGCACACTTTGTTTTCTTTCAAATAAAGCTTTCATCTAAACCCAAAATTGGAAATAATACGTTAAGAGCAATATAGTGAACGTCTCGAAATTTTCAGATATGGCCTGGGTTCAATTTGACCACAAATGACTAAGACAATTATCATATGGACGCGACGATATGATCATCTCGTAGGCCATTGTTTGATTAACCTTTGCCTTATGAAAGGGGTAGTTTTAACCATCGCATTTTTACGTGCTGGAGGCCTCTATTTCAAATTCAGATTTTCTTGTCCACCTTGATTAGGGAATTGTGAACATACGAGAAGCCATTCAGCAAGCGGCACGTTTATCTGTATGGTATATTAAATGTAATTGATCCTTCCTATTCGGGTTGCCACTGTACATTGTAATGTCTAGTGTGAATGGACAAGCGTTTCACATTTTTATAATGAAAACTACTATAAATAGTTGATGTAAATTTACTCTAATAACTATCGGCTGACAGTTACACTCTGTGATAATCAGCATGTTACATCATGATGCGCTATTTCACTTGTCAATGCTATAACTACTTCAGTTTGGCACATTGTATACATAATCCTGCTGATATCCCGTTAGAAAACAACAACAAGAACAGCAGCAGCAGCAACAACAACAACAACGAAACTCAGTATACCAAGATTCTGGTAAACTTGACAGGAATCGCTTCTCAAGAACGGCCTCCACAGACATACACTCATCCTGATCTCGACTGATGAATTAACTTTCTCTCGGTGCAGGCAATGCTTGTCCCAGGGGCTGGTTCGGACATTTCGATGGCTGTCGCTTCAAGTGTCACTGTGCCGACAACACAACCTGCGATCATGTGGGCAAGTGCCAGAAGGGAGTGGAATGCGAGAGGGGATGGTTTGGGCCTGGATGTCAGTTTGGTAATCGACATTTCCTTAGCCCCCTTCTTTTCTTAGCATTTAGAACTTAGAAAAGTTCCAGTATCCCATTTCATGAAACCTCACAATACTTTCTAAGCCATTGATTCACCCATCTTTTCATTCAGACTTCCATCATTCAGCAGTCTCTCCATCCATCCATCCATCCATCCATCCATCCATCCATCCATCCATCCATCCATCCATCCATCCATCCATCCAT
>JBCEWB010175925.1:0-10109 GCA_039654565.1 Peronia peronii
TTTATCCAAGACACAAATCCGTTTTGGAAAAATGCCACGTCACGCTGCCGCCACACCCACATTTGGATTGCCCGCATAGGTTGGTCTGTGGTTGCTCATCCTCCATACAGTCCTGACCTCGCTCCCTCAGACTTTCATCGTTTCCCATCCATGAAGGACAGTCTGCGTGGGAATACCAGAGATTGGACGACCTCGATGAAGTCAAGAATGCAATCCAAATGTAGGTGAGGCAGCGTGAGGTGGACTTTTTCCAAAAATGGATTTCTGTCTTGATAAAACGGTGGCGCAGATGCATCGATCGTCGTGGTGATTATACAGAAGGTTGATTTCTTGTTGAAAATGTCTCAAATAATTGTTTACAATGATTCACCTCTCCATAGTTATCGCAGGTTATGTTGGAAGTTCTGTCAATGGCAGGGTATGAAAGATCCCTCAGAAAGACCACAAGAAAGAGGCAACTGAAATTCCTCGGACACACATCTGCAGGAGGAATGGACTAGAGAAACAGATGCTTTGTAGAAAGATCCAGGGGAAGAGAAGCAGAGGACGGCAACGAATGAAATATATTGACAGCCTTAACAGATACGTCACCAAGAATGAAATGAGCAATACCGAGATGATAAGGAGAACTGACAACACAGAGCCATGGTCGCCGATGTCTGCTCCAGACCTGACACCTACAGAAGAAGAAGAAGCTGTCATAATACATGAATTAAATGCAAACAGGCATTACTTTCTGATCCACCCTCGCAGAAGTCTAGCATTTGTCCAACCCTGTGGCTGTCCGCCATGTGTGTACGTCCGTATGTAGGAGTGACCCTGTGCTCACCACTGTTATATCTCCTCTCCCTCTCCGTGCCCACACCACCCCACAGTGCTTAATGCACTCACTGGCGGGCATGTGCTTTCCGTGGTCGTCGGGCAGCAGCAAGCAGGTATGTCAGTGCAGTCAGCCAGCCAGCCAGCCACACGGAGACAGGCAGACAGACAGACAGACAGACAGACAGACAGACAGACAGCCAGCCAGCCACACGGAGACAGGCAGACAGACAGACAGGCAGACAGACAGACAGGCAGACAGACAGACAGACAGACAGCCAGCCAGCCAGCCACACGGAGACAGGCAGACAGACAGACAGGCAGGCAGACAGACAGACAGACAGGCAGACAGACAGACAGACAGACAGCCAGCCAGCCAGCCACACGGAGACAGGCAGACAGACAGACAGGCAGACAGACAGACAGACAGGCAGAGTGCCTGCCCACCACTTTCATCTCATCCTCTGTTTTACTATTATTTATTGAGTACCCGCTGGTCCATGTTCCTGTCCTCGTACATCACGTTTGTGGATGGTTTAGCTTTGATGTCACCTGTTGGTTAGACTACACCACATGACACCCTGTAGTTGTCTCACTGGCTTTGGCTGTCAGTTGTTGGTTATTCTCCATACTGGTAGATGTGCCTTCAGCCAGATGTGGCCTTACATAGTTAAGTGCATTGTTTAATGTACTATGGAAGAATAGGGGATTGGGGAGGGGGAGGGGGGTCATTTGGTACATATATTGGCACTCCTGTTGAAGTGTGGTCTGGGGTCTGTCTCTACTATGCAAGTCGTAACTGGAAAGTAGAAATGACACATATCAATTACTACCTTCCAATAGATAGGAATATGATTATGATTGCTAATTTAGATCTACCAGAACATTACTCCTAACCCTAACCCTAACCCTACCATCAAACAACGGCCGGCAGCTCATCAGTGTTGGATGGTAGGGTTAGGGTTAGGATTAGGGCTAGGATACGTTCTAAAGACCTAAATTACCAGTCATAATCATGTCCCTCAGTAATAGGAAGGCATTAATCCATACTGCCATTTTTACTTCAGGGTTTCGTAGCAGAGGCAGACCGAGACCACATAGGAGTGCCCATATATTGATACTACACATTTGAATTGTATTCCCTTTTGAATTATGACCTTCAGTAGATCCTTCAGTAAAATATCATTATTATTTTAGTGGGCTGGAGCTGAGGCAGGGGAGTGCCGGAAAGAATGTATGCTCTGTTTATGCCTTTCAGCTTCCTGTGAAATGATTATCTTGGGCTTGAAAGGAGGGCAGTAAAACATAGGTTAATGTGTCATGATTTCATTGGGGAAATCAAAACTTCCTACTTTACTAGGAAAACAAGACTTTGTGGGCAGTCATCAGTTTCATTACTGGCCTCAGATTCTGTAAACTTTGACTTGAAAGATGCAGTTTTTGCATTTTATTCGACAATGTGATGTGGAAAAATAGAGCATGAAACATTTCTTGCTTTCTCTTGTGAACAGATTGTGGTTTCACCAGTTGTGGTAGTGTATGAGATGCGACACACGATGAAATCAGGCTCTCGTCAAATGTTGAGCATATGGAGTTATTGGTATCACTGTGAAGATGAAGATTATTCATTTCCCTTTCTGTGTGTGCAAAAATGTTTGTTCTACCTTTAGTAGAAGTCGAGATATTGGCAGTTAAAGATGGGGGAGGGGGGGGGGGCTGTTTTTGCAATTGAACTTCGTGAGAAAACGGTTGGTCATTTTTCTTCACCCTTCTCAATTCTTCCTAGGCCATGCCGCTAAATTACAAGTTTTTGGGCTTTTAATCAATTTCAGCAAATTTAACTCTGAAATGCATTTTTACATTGATAGAGAAGGATTCTGTGAAGAAAAAAAAAAAATTGCGCTTTTACACTGTTGAAAAACAAGTGATTGCTCTGATGGCCTCAGTTTGAGGAGTGCCTGATTTCAGGATGTGGCCTCTCATATAATAATTTCTCTGATAGCCCATTAGATTGTCACTCCCAGGACAGGTGGACAAGCCATTGCCTTGTCACTGTTGGGAAAGGGGAGGGTGGAGGGGGGGGAGCAGCAGCACCGCTGGGACAGGTAGATAGTCACTGCCCTTAACAGGCCAATGATTGAGCAATGGTGGGGCAATAAGAACAGAATGTTAATGGTGTCCCATGCCAACACTTGTTAACTAACTGGCCAGTAACAACTGAGAGGGTTATGTTGATGACAAAGAAACCATGACTGGCTTAGTTGATAATGTTTGCTGCTGTGTTACACTGACCCTTATCTTTGTATCCATTTGTCATAGGATGGATATGGATATAACGTGGTACATAGTCTGTTTTTTGTTTTTCCTTTCTTTCTCCTTTTTTTGAATCACCTCAGAGTTGAAATATGTCTTGGTGCAGTTTTTAAAGGTAGCGATATATCCAGAGAAATGAGATAAAATTATGAAAAGAATAAGTAAAAGAATAAGTGTGATATATGTGGGTGTATAATCATAAATGTTCATCATTCTGATGGCAGCTGTTGGCAGTTTTTAACTTAAAGTAGACAGTATACTTGTTACAAGATGATTGAATGGCCATGTGTGAGTACATAGGGCCAACATTTATGAAACTTTCACTTACTACTATGATCAAGTCTTTGCTGAGGTTTATAGTGCATACGACTATTCAGCTCTGTTGAGATGTGTACTTCTTGAGATGTGTAGTTTAAGTCTCATATTGCAAGCACACTGTGTCACAGGTGAGGAGACAAATAGGCATAAATAGCTAAAGTAAATTTGAACCATTGATGTACATGTAGGGATGTTAACACTTAGCTGCCGTAGCCCTTTATCAGAGGCCGTGAACTGTGGACATAGTGTCCCAAGCAGTGCTGTTACCTGGAAACATAGCTGGCGCAGTCGTCAATGCACTGCGGCTTCGAGGGTAAGATTATCAGCACGTCATAGGTCGCGCTGCGGCAGCAAAGTGTTAACTTAAAATGTAACTTAAACCTTCGTACCAGTGTGATATGTGTAGCGCATACCAACCATATATGTGACAGACATAATGGAACATACAGCTTGCATGTCGACACATAGAGAATACACATGAAGCACGCACTAGGCACAGTGAGTGGTCAGTTTTATTTTGAGGTTTAATATATAACTATTTGTTAATTTGCATGTGCAAAAAAGCCTTGCTGTCAATGCAGTTTCATGAGTTTAGTTAAGTATGTGCACACTCAGTTCTATCTCTATTTTACACGTTGCTTTTGTCGTAATGTTGTGTATTACTGTCTATTTGATAATTCAGCCCAGTATTTTGATGTCAGTACTTTTGGAGAAGACAAAATCAAAGTTTGTTGAATAAACAGCATCATAAATTTAAATTTTATCATTTAAAAAAAAAAAAATGACTGAACACAGGTGTTAGGGCAGTGGTGGTTTGAGTGTTAAGTTGAAGTATTTTAACAAAACATAATGGATTTGAATTTTTACGTAGACTTATTGTTGTGTTCGGTAACTATTCTTAGAAGTGTTGGATTATGCTCCTGAGTTATTTCTTGTTCACTGTGGTTTGCATTGTGACAGAGATGTTCAGTATTGAGCTTCCCATTGCCTCATACAGTTGTTGATTCTTCTTTTTTTTTTTTTTTTGTTACTGTTAAATCAAATCACATTCCTAGTGATTGAAAAAGTTTACCTTTTCTTACTCAGCATAGGAGTACACATTGATAGCTTGTCACATAATTTAACCTTTTATATATATGATGCACATTATATGCCTGAGAACTCTCATTTATATAGTTAATTGTTAAATTTAGGCCACTGCAGAAATTTGTGTTT
This sequence comes from Peronia peronii, assembly GCA_039654565.1. Classification (NCBI taxonomy): domain Eukaryota; kingdom Metazoa; phylum Mollusca; class Gastropoda; order Systellommatophora; family Onchidiidae; genus Peronia; species Peronia peronii. The sequence goes on from JBCEWB010175925.1 coordinate 4,666, forward strand.
GAGATTTGGGCAAGATTGAAACCAGTCATTAATGGACGTTATTGAGGTAAAAAAAAAAAAAAAAGATAAAAAGACAGAAAAAACCCCATACAAACTACAAAATGAAAGAGAGCAGAGTGATGAGTCAGTGAGGTGTAGTTTTTATGCTTTCAGCCAGTTCTTTTGTGATCAACACAGCGCAGTGTCAGACAACTGACGCCTTCATAGGGTTTTCTTATACATAACTCCATCAGTGGAGCCAGCAATGCTTTTCTTAACCCTTAAAGGACCACTCAGGTATATTTCCAGCAGGTCACACTTTGCAGAGTCCCGATCGTGTAGATTTCCCTCACCAGACCATGCTTTGTTTACATAGGTTTCGAAACTAAGGAAGTGAAAGTAGAACCATTTATATTATATACATTTTTTTCTGACATGACCTAAAATTAAGAAATTTTCCAAAACATGGCCAGTCCTGAGGGAATAATAGTGCTCAACATGGCCGGTCCTTTAAGGGTTAAAATCAAGACTTCATAAACAGTTTTTGGAGAAGGATCATTTTATCGTGTCTTTTTTGCGTGGATTTTTAATGTGTACTATTTTTACACCAGTGTATATTTTTCATTCTGCTTTCACAATTTGCTTTGACATCAAAATAGAGTTGTGTTATGACTCCCTTGTGTGTATCCCTACCAGTCGCTTTCTATCCAGTCTTTCTGTGGAATTACTTCTATTTGTTACATTGGAATATTTGTTGATGATCATATTGATGAAAGAGCGGATTGGTTTTTTCCCAGAAACACTTCATGGGTTTGTGGAAAACTGTTCAGTTGTAGATTGTTTAGAAGCCAGAAATTCATAGTATTTAAGATGGATAGAAGATGATTATATTGAAGTCATAGTAAATAGTTGGTGGGAAAAATGGGTTGGATATCGTAAGTTACCCAGAAAATTCATGTCTGTAGGTTTGAAACCATTTATGATGCTTTTACTTCTGCTCTGTAGTGATATTTTGCACCCAACCTTCCTGTATAATTAGGCGGATGTGTTTTAATTTTCATATGTGTTTGCATTTTGCACTTGTATATTTCTCCCACGTAGGCCTGCACCAGAGAATTGAAATTGTCCAGAATGTTTTTGCCTGTGAAGGGGAAAAAAAAAACAAAACAAAACAGTCGGAATCTGTGTTGGCTGTAGAAGTGAAAGTCTTGGATCAGCTGAAACTTTCTGGGTTTTTTTTTCTTTTCTACATTAAAAAAAAAAACACACAAAAAAAAACAACAAAGAACTGTTGAAACATTAATATGAAAGTTTTGCATGGCTGTTGTTAAATTTTCCTTTATGCAGTTGTCTTTGAAGTGGAGTGAAATAAGTTATCGTGGCATCCTATCATCAGAGTCAGTCTTATTTAATTCCATTATTCATTTCTGCTATTCCATTTATGATAAAACAGGCAAGAGTGAAAGTGAATGTGGGTTTTAAATAATTGGACATTTCCTTTCATGCATTAAGGGTCATAGTTGTTCACAAATTAAGAAATAACTTTAATTGACTAGCATTGGCAATAAATGTGGTTTGGTAAGAAATTGGAGATGTGAAAAGATTGAGTTGAAATGCTGAAAATTTGAACAGCTGCAAATATGATTTCTCTATAAAACTGTTTGTTCCTATGTCTTATTTCTTCTCATTATATTTCCCCCAGCCTCCCCCCTCCCCTTCCTATGCATTTTTCATTTGTGATTTTATGAATCCAAAATTTTGTTCCTATGATAGTTCTTAGTAAGCTTTTTATGAAGCATCTTGTTTGTCCACGTCCTGTTCTGGATTTTTAATCATGCCAGATTTGGTTGAATGCATTCTGAGATGATACTTGTTTTAGACCAACTATTTGACCTTCTTTGGAATAAATCTTAACAAACTCAGTTGCATTTTAAATACTTTGAAATTATTTTGATTTGTTCTGTCATTTTTCTTGACATACGAATTTTGTCTGATCACAATATATAGCTCTTGGCCTTGACCATTGCAGGATTCCCTGGAGTCGCGGCGTTCAGAGCCGAACTTTGGTCGTTTCTACAACACCAGCTACCTGGGTATAGCTAAAGGCGGATACATAAAAGGAGCCAGTTTGAATTCACAGGACAAAACAAAATCTTCCAGTGCTTCACATTTTCACAGACCACGTAAGATTCGCACCCCCAGTTTGAACCAGCGTTATAAATGGGAGATCACTGTGTCCAGTCCTAAACCTTCCTTTTTGCCAAACAAAAGAGTGTCTAAAGGGGGAAAAAAATCCCTTTACCACATGCCATTTGAAAGACTAATCTCACAAAAGTTTCATAAAATTATAACAAGAAGAAAACACTCTCTATATATCATAATTTTTGTGGAATTTTTAATGGCGTATATTTGAAGCAAAGGGCACAAAGTGTGTTTTTTTCCCCCTCTGTACACTGCTTGTTAAGAACCTCTTTTGTCTGGCATAGGGAAGTAGGAGGGTGGAGCCTACAATGATCTCTCACTGATTAACTTAAAGTGTCAAGTTTTGACAAGACGTTTTTACTGATATGCCCATAAAAGTGCATTTTTTACCTCATTACTCTCCTTGGGATTTACAGCATCATTAAAATCAAGCCAGACTTGGTCATGATAGATTTAGTGTTATGAGTAATCCACTGGAATGTACTGCAGCCGTGATCTGTGGACAGAAACATAGATTTAAAACACTCTATCATTCCTGGCCACCACAGTTAAGTTCATTTGTTGGCACTCAAAGAGTCGGAGGTAACAAGACATTATCTAAGGAGACTGTCCTGAATACCTTACTCTTTTTGCCATTGCTTTTGCGTTAATTATTTTGAAAATTATGTTGATGTTCATATAATTTTGACGTTGTTATCGAGTTACCTCTTGAGGTCAACTTTAGAAGCCACTGGATGTTGACAGATATGAAATAGGCTGGCAGATGGGAGAGACAAAAACGCTGTAAGAAGATTAAACGGCAGTTGCATGATAAATTGGATCAGTGTCGTTGTTATGAGAATTAGGTAGGCAGTAGCTGACAATGTTTATAAATCTTTTATAAATGCTTGTTTTACAGCCAATTTCACCTACTCAAAGGACCCACCCGATTTCCTGAAGAAAAAAGGTAGGTGAATAAGACATTTCATGTGACATGTAACACCTAGCTCATGGTATAGATATCAAACAACATATTTTCATAATACTGTTTTAGTTTTATCTCCACCATTATGAAGAATGATAGATGTTTTGTTATTGATTAATGACACAGTATATGTGCAAACAATAACACCTGTGGTCTACATCATGTCCATTAAGTAGACAAGAGTTGCAGGGTAAATTGGTGTCACAGTGCAATTTAGCCGGGGCCAGTGATCAGTTTATTACCGTGAATACACATAGACTGCTCTCATCATGAGTGGTTTTTGACTTTGACATTCCTCATAGCTATAAATGTCAAACTGACAAGGAAAAGCCAGCATGTGCCTAAATGGACCCTAATTACATGCTCTTGACCCATCAGGTGTTGAGAAGGAATGGATTTGTTTTGCCTGTTAAAACTTTTATTTACTTCCCAAAATGTGATTTTCCCACTAATTTTCTCTGTTTTAAAATTTAGAAAATAAGAATAATAAAATCTTTGTTTTTAATTATTTTTTTTTAAATTCCTACCTCAGTGGATTCAGTCTGTGTGAAATTAACTTGGAAATGTTTTGATGTTATTTTTCAGCCTCTGGTATGGCAGCACTAGGTAAGATTTGTTAGCCATATATCAAAGCTTTGGTTACGTTTCTCTGCCTTACTAGATTCTGAGACTCAGTCTTAGTTGAGAAATGTGTGGAATGTAATATAGAGATTTACACTGTCCCTTAAATTGCATACAGTAGATATCATTTATGGTACCTGTCAGTTGATTGTGCATAAATGATTTAAAAATTTTTTTTTCCTGTATGTTTGAAGTCTTCTGTGTTCAGACAGAATAAGACTCTGTTTGTCTGAATAAAGACCTGAGTATTTGAAAGGAAAGTGGATCTAAGTGTTATTGTATATTAAAAAGCACTCATTTGTTAGAACTGCGATGTATTTTTGACTGTGGTATTGCACTTGATAAGAGCTGAAAATACAAAAATATATCTTAGGAAATGTTCAAATACTCATGCATGAACAGATGCATTTGTCTGTTTAAGGGGAGAACTGGATGTCCAAATGCATGGCTCTCGAATTGAACTTAAAGAATGAAGTCTGTTTAGTGTATCTGCAACTAGTTTACCTAAGTAATGATGTTTCTAAGGGTATAAATTATCCAGTGAAAGTTTTAACAACACAATCTCATCATTTTCAGCAACTGGTCAGAGACGTGTTGTCAAAGTGCGGCGCAGCACATCCCCGGCCGAGATGCGCAACCAAGAAGCCATCAGAATGAGCATGTACCCGAGTGCCAAACCCAAGCAACCCAACGAGCCAGATAAGATTGAGAGAGATGATTGGCCCGCTCCGGCCTCACCGGCCGCCCTGTTGCCAGAAATCTGTAAGTCATTGCTTGGCTTGGCTTCCTTCAGTCTCAAGTGACCATAGCGTCACATCCTGTAGAGTTTTCTCCTCCAGTCTTGTCACCTTTGTCCGTTTATCTCAGTTTGTACATCCAAGTGACTCCTCAGATGGGCAAATGCCTTGTTGCATATCGTCAGTGTTGCAAGCAAACCCACTCAAGTCAGCGTGAGTACTTTTTTCACCAGGGAGTACAAACTGGCATCAAATTATTGTAAACAAGAGATTTTGCGTAGGATCTTTGCAGATTTTTCATGCATTTCTTTTGGTTGGATTGACTCAAGATGGTGTCACAGTATGTATTTTTAGCTTACCTTGAAAGGGGAAAAAACAACAGAAATTCCCAAATTTCGGACTTACGTGGAATGCTTACGACACCAACGCTATTCTGCCTGTCTCCATATGGTTTCCAATATGCTGAGATCAGATTCCAAGACATTTAGATCTCTGTAGTTGTCAGACACATCTGAATCCTGTACATTACATTTGCCTGCTATATCCACTCTGATGCAGGGAAACCTGACATGTCAGAATTTTCTGTTAAGCTTTTATTTTGCTTGTTTAATCTCTGGCACACAACACATCTTGTGTTAAAAGCAAAATTTGAGTCCAAACAGAAAGGGTACCAGCTTTAGAACAAAACCACTGAACAAACTGGCTGTGAAATATGTCTGTGAAACCTTGCAAATAGCTAGGTTTGCAGTGTTAATTCAATTGCATAATTTCACCAAGCCACTGATGATATGAGGGTTTCTAGAAATATGTAATTTGTCAGAGCAATGTGCAGTAGTGATACAAGCTGTAGTACAGTGGAACCCTGATAACACGCTCACCCTTGGGACCAAACTCGAACGATCATGTTATCAGGGTGAGCGTGTTATCAAGATCAACCATTT
>JBCEWB010175936.1:0-10109 GCA_039654565.1 Peronia peronii
ATAGATAGATAGATAGATAGATAGATAGATAGATAGATAGATAGATAGATAGATAGATAAGCAGAGAGAGAGAGAGAGCACCGTCATTTTGTAATCCTCATTTTTTTGGAGGTTGATATTTATCATAATTCATCTCTGTTGTTGTGGTTGTTGTTTTTTCAAGAAATGCTGCTAACTTGCACAAGACTATTTAAGTTCAATTCGATTTGTTCAAGAAGAGCACAGGTAAGCTTGTTGCCAACAGTAGTGTCTCACTCTATTGTGTCTACCTAGTTATTTATTCACTCCTGCCTGCTTCCTACCTAATCATCTAATCTACCGACTATTGCTAGCTCAAATCTGACTTCAGATCTGAAATCAGCGACCCAAAATTACTTTAAAACATACAGTATTTTCCAAGTGGTAGACAAAGAGTTGAAATTTGTTGATTAGTGTTGTGCTATTCATAACGTCTGACTTTTAAAGATGGGAGTTAACTGATACATCTTAATGATATACAAATATTTATTTGTTTCCCATGAAACGACTCTCCTCGTTATGGACGTTCATCATTTAATGATAAAAATAACACAGAGCATTTAGATCTATACAGCGCTTATCCCCGTTCAACATACAAGCTCTAAGCGCTTCATAATCTATTATTAACCCGACAGTCCCACTGGGAACACGTCCAGACATTCTCAACTTTATGGGAAGCACACAACTTCACAAGGTGCTGTTAAGCGCTCTTAGCCTTATCAAACATCATTATGCACTGTTTATAATCGAGTCAGGAAATATATGTGAATGGAAGATCGTTGTGACCAGCCCTTTGTCAGACACTAGGGGCGTTGAACAAGTAAATTAAAAGGAAAAAAAAATACTTTTACGTCATTCATGATGTTTCATGAACGTTTTATGGTGATCTTTTATGCTACTGCCAAAATGTCTCTTGCTTGAAACATACGTCACTGTTGTTTTTTTTATTTAAATTATAGTAGAAAGAAAATGTATTCTTCTTAATGTTATAATTTTATGATTTTAAAAAAAATTATTATTATGATTATTATTATTATTAATTTATCATCAGCTTTTGGAATGACAAGAAATAATATGATTTTTTTTCTTCTTGGCATTACTTACTCAACACCTCTTGTGTCTGGTGAAGGGAAGAAATAGGCCTGGTCACAACGATCTCCCATTGTCTTTTCCAAGGACAAGATGTAGGAAACAGTAAGATCCTGATGTCGACAGCCCAACCATTAGATCAAACCCCGATGAACTGAAATATTTATATAATTGTTTCTCTTGCTTCAGTTAGTCCGTTCCGATAAATTTATTAAAAGTATCACACATACACACACACACACACACACACACCACACATAGCACGCATGCTCATACGCAGACACACACATATACACACACATTCTATTTGAGTCTTTTCATCGGTGTTAAGTGCTCATGGACACAGAGACCGAGGTGTCATTGAGCATTGGATTTCTGAACACCTGCGATAGCATCTGTTCGAAGTTTTATTATTGCATCCTTATTTAATCTGTTGCAACAAATCTAAATCTCAGTAACGCTGGTTTCTGTTCCCCTTGATATTTGCCATTATTTCATCCAATGATATAATTTGATCGATCAAAAATCAGTAATTCATGTGTTACAAAAAAAAAATAATAATTGTGAAATGTTATAGTGAGCTAAAACGACAGAAAAGTCGAAGAAAACAGACACTGTTTGTTTGTTTATTTGTTTGTTTAAATTAGATTGCATCCCAAGAAATATCAGAATGGAAGGATATTGCACATGGAAGTCTTTCTTACATAAAGTGGGAGAAGAAAGAGGAAACACTACTCTCTACCAGAGAGATTTTCAGCTGATTTAATTGGTGTGCTAACAGATAACTTCATTGCCATCTATATGAGCCATTAAGCCCTTAAATAAAAATCCAACTTGAAATGCTTCAAGTTTACCATCTTTCACCTAGACATAGAATTCACTGTAATTATAGCAAAATAGTACTCTGGTATCATATTAAAATCTACATTTCAAAATCTGTATGTCGCAGTCAGATAATTGATGAGATCCTGTGATTCCATTTACAAGTTTAATCTTCCTGTAGACGTAAACCTTGTAAAATGTTCATTTGATAATAGCAAGGCAGAGCATTTGTGTTCTTCTTCTTCACTCATTCTTTATTTCTTTATTTTTCTTTATTTCTTCTCAGTGTTAAATGAAGATTTAACTTGATAATCACGTTAAATATTGTTAAGTATAGATCTAGTACCAGAGATCATTGACACTATGATCAACACAATAATTAGACAGTTTAATTATAATTATAACCACAAAGACTCAATGTTGAATTGTTTATTATTAATATTATTATTTTAATTCTAGAAGTTTCGTCAAATCGCGTGAGTTTTATTTTCTTTCATTAAGAGGTCCCCTTCATCATAGCCGAAGCTGCACAAGCTGAAGAGCCTCTTCTGAAAGCTCTGAGTATGAATTATATTTAAACGTTTAAGTATTTTAAAGTTTTCTGATATTTGTTGTTTTTTATTGAAATAAAACGAACTGTACGCAGATAGTGAGCTTGCTGACTTTTGTTGTTGTGTTAATGGTAATTATCTTGTCATCAATATCTTTTATAATCAATTTTCAGTTTCTTTTCACAAGCTGAAAGCGTTGTTAAAATGATTGTTGTTGTCATTATTTACTGAATAGTTAACGTTATCATATTAATTTCATTGGTAATTCCATTATTATATATATATTTTTTTTATATTCCTGTGATCATCTAAATTATTATTTTTCTGTTCCAATTTGTATCATTCACAGCTGAAGAATATTGCTTCTTGTAGAACAGAAAAATAGCATGCCAGCTACAAAAGCAAAGGAAGGACCTGATCTTTTAAGCTACTGCCAATTGTTTAGCTGGAGTTTACGACTGATTTTTCGATGAAGCTATAATTTATAAGTACAATCAATCAATTAAATGAACAAGATAGGAATTATCGCAAGTATATTAGCCCAATTTCGTGCATATTAAATGTTTTGAGTTTAACTGAACCATCAAAACAATTCCAGTCAGCAAAAACAAAACACACACACACACACACACACACAGAGAGAGAGAGAGATAGATAGAACAGAATTTACTCTCAAAATTATTGAATTTGTAGAAACAGATTGGTGTACGTAGAGAGGACGTACTCTACAAACTAATCACATATTTAAAAACTCAGAGTGTGAAGGTGGAGGAAGAAACGTTATTGGTCATCTTTGCCAGTCTGATCCAGAAGTTAAATTACCCTGGCAACAAATTCCAATGGAATTTAGTACATTTATTGAACAAGTGATTACTGGAGAATGTTCATATATATTGAATTTTTTGTTTGTTCATAGAATGTCTGATTCTTGTTTAACATAAATGAAGTAGAGTTTACACACAAAACTACCAATCAATATGTTTCTTCGGAAAAAAAACTCTTTTGAATACATGTATTTCATAATGCAAGTTGATGTATGACCCTTATAAATTTACTGTATTAGTTTGTATCAGGAAAGTGAAAGCAAAGCTTTCATTATCATTTTCACAGTCTTATTATTCATGTTGTTTGTCCTTTACTTAATCAGTTATTTTGTTCTCACCATAAAGTCGTATCTTGCAATTTGTTATCTAACCACCCTTGGATGCTTTTATGTTACACCTTAGGATATCATCACTGTGCAATATCTCTATTGTCAGCTTGCAAGTCACTTTGATTTTTTAATGCGATTTTCACTGTGCTATTTCCGATGATTCTTCGCGTCAATCAATCAGTCAATTTTCCTCACCATAATATCTTACAGTTTTTTTTTTGTAATCATTCCTAAGTGTTGTTGTGACACAGGCTGAATAATAACCATCATGCATTGGTTAGATTTATTGGCACTTAAAATAAAGACGAAACTTAACGTAAAATGCAAGTTTCCTTGTTATGTTATTCTGATGCTTCCTTTACTCAATCAATCAGTTTATTTTTGTCCTCATAAAATCTTGCAGTTTTGGTACTTAGACATTTTTGAAGTGTTATCATGTGATCTGCCCCATGATTATTGCATATGTGATGTCTTTTGCTTGCAAGATGATACTAGAAGTGTAAACGAGATGTGATTTTCCCTGTCTGTGGTATTAGTTTATTTGTCTCTTCAAATTACAATAACCCAAGATAAGATAACCTCAACATTAAAATTGCAGCGTGTCTAGGATTAGCTCCTCTCCATGAAAAACAAAAAGTTTCAACATGTCAAATTTCCCACATGAGCCTAGTTTTTGCGTGCAATATCACTTATTAAGATTGAACTCGTAAAAAAAATAAGATAAAATAAAACAGAATTAAGTCTAGCAGAATGAGAAGTCATGATGACAGTTTCATGAAAGGTTAACAATTTTACGTATCATAAATGCATTTTAGAAACCAACGCATCATTCTTCAAAATTTTACATTAAAGAATGTTTCACAGTCAGATGAAGCTGTCTTTCTTGTACACTGGTGGAAAATACTTCGGAGAAAAATAAATATCATAAATCAAACTGTTTGCAGCAATCGGAATAAACAATGGAGTAGTGAATGTCCAAAAACAGTACAAAAACTAAACATACAGCTCTTTTCTCCTAAGCCCTTTCCCAATGAAGTTCAGGAGCAACATTAACGACATGGGTGGATTCACAAGTAGACAAAAGATAATGAGAAAAGATAAAGAAAATCATCCATATTTAAAATATAAATTATATTTCAAGAAAGTGAAAATAGAGAAGATGAAAAGTAAAACGATAATCTGAGTGGACGACTGAAACTCTCATTAAAGTCAAGAGAAAAAGATACAGGCGGGCAAGGTATATATCTATAAAGTTGTCACCCTGATAAAACGGTGGGGGAAGGACAGGAGTATTAGTTTTAATTACAAAGATGAAAGGCGATGAAAGAGATAGAGAAAGAGAGAGAGAGAGATTCACAGATACCATGCGCTGCTCACTGACACTCATGATATAAACATTGACTCAAGAACATACATACACTCGGATAACAGCACTTCTCATGCCAGTGATGCCACCCTGATCAATCTCAACAATGTGTATGTGTGTATGAGTGCGTGTGTGTGTGTGTGTGTGTTACCGCTAATTGAATTACTCTTAGAAGAAAAAAAAAATCTCTCAAAAATAAAACCGTCTCAACACTTCTTGACATATTTTTCATCACGCTCTTCTACCTCCTCCCCTTCTTTATGCGTTTGTTTTCCATCCTTGCCCCAAACATTCGCCAAACATTGTTTGTCCCAACACGAGATTCAAATTGTTCTGAGGTGTTCGGTAATATCCATACTGAGAACATTCTGGGCTCAAACATGCCAAAGCTGAGAGTCTTTGAATGCAATCGAGCCAAATTTTGCACTATAAAAATCTTTGCATGCAATCGAGCCTAATCTCATACTATGTCTTTGAATGCAGTCAAGCTAAACTCACACTACACCAGTAAGTGTATAGAGCCAGATCTCAAACCATGAGAGTGTCTGAATGCATTTTAGTCTAACCTAACACTGTATGCATCTTTGGGTGTAGCTGAGTTAAATCTGGCACTATGAGAGTCTCTGGCTGCAACTGAGGAAAACCTCACGTTATGAGATTACATGTATTAAGAATGTATGATTGGAATCGAACACATCCTCACATTATAAGATAAAGGTGCAGTGAATATAACATCTAAACACATATGGAACGATACTAGTAAAATATTAGATCAATTCCATATGCTGATGAATATTACAATATATGTATGATGTGGGTCTCTCTCATGATGAGAATATATGAGTGAATAAACTTGCCTTTCAACACTCATTCCTTCCTAACTTGATTTGGCATTCTTATTCGGGAGTCAATTTATCGAAATGATAACTCTTTCTTTCTTTCTCTTTTTTCCGTTCTTTCTTTCTTTCTCTTTCTTTCTTTCTTTCTTTCTATCTCTCTTTCTTTCTTTCTCTTTCTCTCTTTCTTTCTTTCCCTTTCTTTCTTTCTCTTTTTCTTTATTTCTTTCTTTCCCTCTCTGTTGTTTTTCTTTTCTTTTCTCTTCCCTTCTATCTATCTACCTATCTTCTTTCTTTCAGAAGCAATTTCAAACACATCTATAGAGTAAAATGATGAATGAACTGCGTGCATTTAAGAAATTTATTACTGGGCCTGAAGAAAAGAAAGCAGTGGAAAACCTATGGAACGAACGTGCATTTCTTCACACTCCAACACTCACCACTTCCTACAAACCACTCTTTTACTTTTCCTCTCTGCATTAAAAATTCCCACACTGTTATAAAAAAGGCTGTATTGTTTTTCTAGAAAAAGGATAAATAATATTAGTAATGAAATGGATTTGAAAACACAAAATGGACACGGTCGTTATACACATAATATCAACACATCTTATCCATCGCTTTTCCCTAATATCATCCCTTACGCTCTTCATGGATTCTTACAAGGAAGGAAAAAGTTATAATGTTCAAATTTCAATGATCCATTAGCAGAAATAAGAGTAAGTGTGAGGAAACATGATAAATATTACAATCCAAGCAAATTTCGAAGGTAGTTATCTGATTCTTTGAAAGAAAAAACATTTTATTTTTGAAATCGTTATAAAATGTAATCACTGTTATTTCCTTTTATTTTTCCTTATCTTTTCAAAGAATGGATGGAAAAATGATGGAAAAATGGTCGAACGGCAAAGAAAGACATAATGAGAAGGATGCAGTTTTAGTGTAACTAGAGAAAAACAAATAAATAAGGGCAGAAAGAAAGAAGTGGGAAGGAAGAAAGAAAGGAAGACGGAAAGAAAGGAAGAACGAAAGAAGAAAGAAATAGAGAAAGAAAGGAAGAACTTAGAAGAAAACAGTGCGATAATAACAAATGCACATATGCTCAGACATATTCTCAAACGTAAACACACTCATATTCTGGGCATAAACACCCACACGGAATTAATTACACCTTGAAGTTTTGAGGTGGCAACCGTGGAATGGACGTCAAATAAATAACGATTGTAAACAAAGTTCAGCAGTCTTGACGTAGCAAAAACCTAACTGGTTTTACCACCATGGTAGAACGTCAAGATCATTAGATCTATACATAAAAGATGTCAATATGGCATGAAGTGAGGCAGAAGATTTCTAATTGTAGAATCAGGTATAATGGCTGAAAGTAGTGAAAGAAATGACACGCTTTCACCAGAGCAAGCCAGGCTGTATTTAAATTGAACGAATGAATACTAAATAGGAATCATCCTTAATGTTTCAAGTAAATAAAGATTTGCTGTTAATCCACTTAATGACATTTCAGCATCACTAGCCTATTTTCCACTGCATTGTTCCTTCCATTTCTCTCTCTCTCTTTTCTCTTCTCTCTCTCTCTCTCTGTGGCACACTTCACCGTTTTTATTCCCCTTTCCTTCCCTCTCCGTATCTCTCTGGTTCTCTACTTTTTTTTCTAATCTCATTCGTTCCTCCTCCCATGTTCTCTCACTTTGCCTCTGTTCTTTCTTCTTTCATGCCCTTCTCTTTCTGTTTCATATGGGTCAAATCCAAGAATAGAATGGAGAGAGAGACATGGAGAGGAAGAGAGAAAGGGAGAGAGAGAAAAAGAGAGAAAACGAGAGAGAGAGAGAGAGAGACGAAGTGGGAGAAAAATAGAAAGGAGGGGGCGGAGGTGGTACAGTATACAGCATGCCGTTTCGTAGGAATAAGCGTATAAATCTTCTTTATAGATGGAAGAAGAAAAGATGAGACGGAAATGAAAGTGGACAAGGAGGAATGTTATGGGAAGACAGAGGGCAAGAAATAAAAAGACAGAGGGAGAGCAAGAGAACTCATTAAAAAAAAAAATTCTTTTTTCGATCACGCCATGTCATGTCTTCATCACTTTCAACAGTTTGTTAGAGAAAAAATTATTCCTATCAAAGAATTATGCACTGTTGAAGACAATGCGTTTGAACATTGCTCGTTACAGGGGACGTGGAACAATTATGGCATAAAATAAAACTAAATATGGTGAAAATTTTAATTAATTTTGCTTGTTGTGCTATTTTTCATGAAATGCGATAGAGATCATTCTCTTTTCCCTCATTCCCTAATTAGCTATAGAATGAAGCACTTGTAATTATCTCAGAGCCAACGAGGATTATCGTTGTTAGCTTTGTGACTGGATAATTGTTCAAGTTTCTGATCGATATAACGCTAAATGTTACCTTCTTCTCTGATTTGTCATATATCACCAGTGTTTCTTTGCTTAGTTTAAATTAAATTTTCGTTTCCTGGCTCTTTCGTTTTGCAGTAGAGTTTTCCTCACACCAAAAGCTTTTCAAAGATGATTTTTTCGCACAGAATGCAAAACTAGGCTCTGAGGACACTACATTTATCACCAAATAGGAGAATATTATAATTCATTATCATCTTTATCGTCAAATATTTTTTTTTCATATTTATCTTCATTGTTGTAGTTCCTTTGCTATCTTCAAGACATTTTCATAACGAAGAAGTAGTCATGTGATTCATTCATTTATGCTGCCTTGTAACCGACATAATATCGAAATAAATCATCCATGACAACCATTGAAAACTCTCTCCCTTTTCACCACAGTAACTTCGCATAGATTTACCTAGTTAGAGGTAACATAACAAAATTTGTGTGAAAGACATGTTTGTCTTCTTTCTTCTTTGTCCCATCTGTTGTTTCCAATGTCAGTACCATCCTCTTGTAACACTTTTGGGTATTTGTGATATTTGACATTTGGGAGGTTTATCCTTGCTACTTGGACTTGATGCTTTGTGGTATCTGGTCATGAATGGAATCTAAGGTGACAATGTAAGGAACTTCTATGGTTTGCATGAATTTGACAAGGATGGACCCAAAACCAAATACATATTATGTCAACCAAGGGTGAAGAACCACATGTGTCCACTTTTTAAATATAGGAAAAAACTGAAAATTTCGTTTTTTAAAAACTTGACTTTTTCTTTCTGTTGAAGTTATTGACTGACTGCTTTGGACAAGAGTGACTGTTCCTTTTATTTTTTTTTTTCTGGTAAGATAGTTAAGGTTCAGGACTAAACCGATGGAAAACCTTGAACCTTGAAAATATCAAAAACTGGGCATGCGTTGTTCGTCTCTCTCTCAGCCCTCATATACAACACTACTTTGCTTGGCTACGAGAGTAACTGCAAAATTGGATAATTGTATTTCAGTTACCATCTAGATTCAATGTTTGTGTTTGCCCTCGTTCGTTTCGTTTGATATTTGAGTTTTGTATTTAGCATTAAGTTTTGGCGGTCTTTGAGTGTTGTATCTCAAACCCGCAGAGATCATACAATACATCAGGTGTGATATAGGGATAAGTCGCTGTGGAAAAATCGTTATCTTCTGTGCAAACCATGGCTTAAGCGTTTAACTAACAAAACCCCGTGTACATTTCAAAACGGTTGCTGTCTCTCAAAATTTGATGGATAATGTCCTGTCGGCTGTAGAGGATTTGATATTAGACATTGCGTTGGAGGATTTTCTCCCTGAGGTACTTGTTCCATCCATCATTCACAGAAGATGAGCTCGAGCAACAAGTGCTGCTGGCATATTTCTTAACCATTCTACATTCCCAATTTCTTTGGGATTTTTTGTTTATTTGTTTGTTTGTTGGTAGGTTTTTTGTTTTGTTTTGTTGTAAATACATTTAAAATTTTATATTCTTTTGTTCACCTCATCATATAAATCATATCTATATATCTGATGAGAGGTAGAAAGAAAGAAGGAGGGGGGGAGGGGGTGTGAAGAAAATATCATTAAAAAGAAAAGTGTACAGAACTGGCGACGCTTAAACTGTTGCAAACTTTGTTTGGCTTCAGTCCAGTTTTAAAAGGACATCAGGCTTCATTTACTATGTTCTTCCGCCTGTATAGTGTCCATGAGTGACTAGGCATGCATGTGTATTATCGTTGTTGGCTTTGGTCATGTATGAGAAGAGTGGATGTTAAGTTATAGTTTAAAAGGTGAGCCACTCAAATAACGATCCCCTTTTCTCCTGATTTTCTTTTCTTTTTTTTTTTTT
>JBCEWB010175947.1:0-10109 GCA_039654565.1 Peronia peronii
TTCTCCTACCATTGGTTCATTGCAAATATCATATGTGAAGAAAGGGTGGAATTAGGGAGGGATTAAAGGGAGACATTTGTCAGTAAGGTGGTCTGATGTGGGCCTGCACTGTGTCACTCCGAAATTGATAGAACTTTACTAGTCCGCCGCGAGACTCGCAACCTCGTAGAGAGATGCGCGGAAAGATATGACGTCACACATTAATGGTGTAGAGAGCTGGCGAAAGAAAACGCAGAACCGCAAGCCGTCTTATTTTGCAAAATAAACACATTAAGCGTATGTATTCGCAAAAATAACACCGCAAACATGTTTTTGGCTACTAAAAGTTTATTATTTCACAACAAATAGTTTAGGGTGTCCGTGACGTTGCACTACCCCTTTAAGGGTAGAATCACATTGTTTCCATAAGTATTCCTGTGTGAACGTGGACATATGCTTTTTTTTTTTTTTTTGGATGTTTTATTTATTTTTTTTTTTAACATTTGAATACTGCTAGGTTATTTTTGCAAGATGCTGTAAGAGCCAGGTTTTGGATTAGGATAACTTGCTTTACAATAACAATATAATATCTGGTAAATAGTTTTTCATTTATGTTCGTGATGTTGTTGATGCTCCACTCCTTTAGATCGTTATATATAAGATTAATTTCATTCGTTCTTTGCACAAATCAAAACATCCAGGAAAACCAACATGGACATCTGTGCCACTGCAGCAGAGACTGCCTTTTAAAAATCATTCCTGCATCAAGCTGTAAAACTAATATGAATTAATGAAAGGCGGACAAGGATGATCTTAAGATAGACATAAAATTGGTATTCATGTTGATACGAAGATGAAATATATATTGTCCTCGGAATGAAATTCCTCTCACTGATGATGAATACATAAGAAAGACTAAGTAACAGACATTCACACATATATAAAGAAAACACACAAAAAAAGATGTCTCACAACAAGTATCAGAACAAGGAAACGCAAGTAAAACGGATGCGTTTTGGTAAGCATATCTTTGATGGTTCCAATAAATTTCTCCAACAGTCTCGATTATTTCTTAAATATATAGACAAACGACCACTTCTCGCGAAATAATTATTCCAATGGATTTTAAACTGAATACTTGCCCATCTGATTTTTTTTTTGGGGGGGGGGGGGTGTAGTTGAAAGAGATGTAGATGGAGAGATCTAAATCTAGACCTCATTCAGTTTTTCAAATAAAAAAAGATCGTCGAGGTTGATGATAAACCTAGACCATTATTTATTGATTAGCATATTTTTAGCTAAAAGTGTTTAAAGCTGAACGCACATGCCTCCCACCCTCACTCAAATTTAAGGAACACGACGCGGACTTAAAACTTCACGGCTACAAGACATATTCAGACAATGACACGGACTGAATAAGTTCAGCTGGACTTCGAGACTATACGGATTTAAGTCCAGCTAGCCATGGCCTTTTGTATTTTTCACACGTACATAATTATGATCTATAAATATACACAGAATTAAACAAATGTGTGCGGTTCCGTATACCAGAATATACATGTATGTAGGGCCTAGTACTCCAACAGTATAAGCCACATATCTTTTAGCTCGATATCATTATCTCCTCAAAGTAGGCCTATATTATTTCTTCACCACAAAGAATCATATGTCTTTACATCAAAGAGAAATACAGCAGCTTGGATAGAAATCATGTAGGTCAAATTAAATTATTATAGACTACAAATGTATAATTTATAATCATTACAAAAAATATACATGGATACTTGGGTTGATTGTGACAAGGAAAGTGTCCTGTGTTGCATTAGGCCTAGTGTATTTGTAATTTCAAAGAGAAAAAAAACAAAACCTTACCAATAGTTCCACTGTTTAAATCAAAGTCAAATGCTACTACACTGCAAGTGGGAGAGTCTATAAAATACATGACAGAACTGTCATCAGTCCAGTCTAAACCATTGCTGATCCCTAGTTTGGTCAGATGAGTTTTGACCTTGTGATCCGTGGACAAAGTGTGCAAGCTCCCAAGTCCTAACTCATACTGTCCTGAGACTTGATCGTAACCATAGGTGCCTGAAAACAAATACATGTACCAATCTAGATCAAGAATACATGTATATAGATCCAGACTATGACAATGACACCACCGTAGACCAACAGAGCATCACTCAACAGATCGCATTCTTTGATAAATGATATCCTACCATTTTTTGTTTGTTTGTCGTTTCAATCTCCAAGCCAAGTTCCTCAGTTCTGTTATTTTCGCAAGAGTTAATGTCCGAATCTTCAAGGCCAATGTTAACTCTAAAAAACTGGAACCTTTTCGTAATGAAGTTCAGAAGTATATTACATTAACTTAGCATATGCTTTCAACAAAACATGATGGGAGTTTTTGCAAACAGGTACACTTAGCCCTAGCAGGTGCCACTGAATAATAAATCTGACTTCTAACAGGGGTAAACGGGCCAGAATACATAGCATCTGTACATTGAGCAAAAATCGGTGAACTGGCAGTTCTGAGTGACAAAAGTGCTCGTAATAATATCAATGTAATAATTTTTTTAGTGGGCTTCTGTGCTGAGTGACCATAGTTACACTTGCCTGCTTTATGGTAGTGTTCCCTTCTCAGTCTGAAGGCTACCCTATCAATATTTTGACGTTTATTTATATTTACATGTAGTATAATTTATATTATGCATGTAGTTTGTTGTCTCTCTTGCTTGTCTGTCAGTTCATCACTTAATGTCTCTTCATCATTGTATTATTTCAGTTGCAGCTAATGTTTAAAATAAATAAATAAATAGATAAATAAATAAATAAATGAATAAGTAAAAACAAGTTTTGAGCTACAGTATGCCTCCAACATTTCTTTTGCTGTTTGTTCTCAATTCTCATACTTCTTGTGATTAAAACCACAACACACACACACACACACACACAAACAGGCAGAGGCTTTCGGCCATCTTGATGATTTTTTAAAGATAAAGTTCTTTGGTGCATATAAACTGTCTGTATTTATATGATTGTTCTATATACATGTACTAACATACATGTACATGATCTCAAGCATTTACATTGTTGCATTATGAATTATTAATAACATAAGAAACATGACTCAAGGCACACCTCAATCTGTCAGTGTCATATACATGTACTACATAATACATAGCAAATGTGGTATCGTAAGGTGCGGCTGCTGTACCGGAACCCACACTTGTAAAAGTTGTTGCGTTTTTTATTTTTACCTGCCCATAATCTTCCAGAAGCATCACATTTGGCGTCGTTCAAAACAGTCTTTAAACCCTCGTCCACTGTCGCTAATATCTTGACATCTTTACTCCCAAAGTCTAGCTGGGCAATAGTCTTGTTTAGTCCAACTACGTAGCCGCCTTTGGAACGAGGAATAACAAAGCCAACCACACCATCTGTAAAATGCATTACCAATGAAATGTCAAGTCCTGATATTTCCTTTTCTTTGTTATTTGCTGGTTTGAAATACTTTTTTTAAGATAAAAAAAAATCATAATAAATGAAGACTATGTGGACGATTAGATTTGCCTCTAATTCTTCCACATCGGCCCACAAAAGGCTTGATTCGACTGAAGCATCGGGGTAAAGTCGAGTTTGAATTAAAGTCGGGTTTGTGATCCGTGAAAAATGCGGCCGCACGCCGCATCATGTGGCCACACTTTTCTTATTTGCCGCATGATTACCTCACTTTTCACTGTTGTTGCATTTTTTTAAAAATGGAAATTAACCTAGCAAGAAATTTTCATGTATAATTACTTGTATTATTATGTCCATAGAAAGCTGACTACGACAAAGCGTATCCATTCTGTCATCTGTGTATGCTTAGCGAAATGAGATTGCAATGGGCTAGACTAGTTGTTACAATCACTGTAATCCAGAGTATCACTATGGGCATTGGTCATATCTCTTGCTGTTGATAATGCCGGTGTCTGAATGAAGCTATTAAATAGCTCCATGGCTTATGGTGACGTGCTGTATTCTGTACGAAAACTACTGGTTACGTTAGACCCCGTCCCTTCCCCCTTTCACTGATGAGTGGTCACTCACGACTTAGATCCTCTTGCAAAATAACGAGGTATCCCCCCCCCCCCCCCCCTCTCTCTTTTTTTTTTTTTATGAATCTTTTCAGCTGCAGCGCGTTGCCCACCGTGAATACCCGTCCCAATGATTTTCTCGGTGTAGACCCAGCAAGGAATCATTCTCCGTAATGCCACAAGTGCTATTTTACTTATTCTGATATCGGCCATCTCTTTAGTTCACCTTACTTATATTATTATATTTAGGCCTACGTCATCGGAATCACAGACTAAAAGCCCCGGGCTGCCCTGTGTGTCTTATAGACATACACCTACCTATCTTTTCTATGTTATATAACGTGAGCTTGAAAAGACAGAGCCTCAGCGATTACTGAGAGTCTCAGTGGTAGATTTCCCAAACACAGATTTAAATGTATGTGGTGCTAATGTAGAATGAAACTTTAAATAAATGTATATGTTCATGTCCCTTTGCTTTGTTTTGTAACGAATAGCCTACACAATTGTTCTAAAATAAGTCGATCCAAAGAATTTCTACTTTTGTGTGTGTATGCCACATTTTTGTGGCATCTTTCTGCATCTCTGGTGGCATTTTTTTTTTTTTCTCAAAAAATGACATTTTTCACGGATCACAGATATATCGGTTCACTGACACAGTTAAAATTAAATTCATTGATAATTTTTCACTGGATCTACATACATACATGTATTAAGGTTTGAAAATATAGGAGCGGGGTGGGGAGGGAGTGTTCACTTGTTTGATTTAAAAGAAATTCAAACTACCGGATTCAGATCATACTAGTTGGGTATAAACACTTAAAATTTGAGAGGCAGATATGACCCTTCGGGTTATTTATCTTGTCCTTTTGCCACCTTCACGGGGATTTTTTTCCTGTGGTTTACGAGCTTATAGACTATCAGAGCTAAATTTTGTTGTCATTTGGAAAATAATATCTTTTCTATCCTACTTACCGACCTGCCTGTCTGTCTGTTTGTCCGTCTGCCTATCTGGGTCTGTATATCTTTTTTATGCTGGTACGACATAGGCCTGTCTTGGTAAAATTTATTACATACGGTAATTCTTCTGATAAAGGCAAAACATTTCCATGGCGACACACAATTGCAATTAATAAAACAATGTTATACCTAGATTGATGCTTGACAGGTTGTTCGTCGCAGGATCCCACCGGAGAATTCCACCATGCAGAATATCCACACACAGCAATTTTTGGCTGGCTGGATCCCAATGTGGAGCTTCTCCGAGGTTTTCAAAACACCTCGGCAACACTGTTTCCAACTTATATTGCCCTGACATTGTGCTGAAATAAAACGGTAGGTCACGAATCTAAAAGCCAAGAATGTTTTGCGACCTTTGAATTGATACTGAGGCTTTCCTGTAGATAAATATCCCCAAAGCACCTTCCACTGTGATTTCCCTTTAGGCTAGTCCATTTTTAGATCTAAATAGATGACAAGACTTTCTGAGCTATATTATATATATATGGACTATAATATGACTAGAATATATATATCGTCAGGCATAGCTTTCTCGTGGCGCCAGGTGGTGCACAGTGTCATGAAAATTAATTAGGCTGCATTTTAGCATTTCACTGCACAAAGAACCAAATGATATATCCTTCTTTTGTGTATTTTCTTTCAACAGGAGGTCCTGTTATCACAGTCAAAGCCGGAGACGTTTAAAAATTCCGTTCTGAAAGTTCTCAGCGCGACTTGGGATTTAAATAGTAAAGTTCTTTATAGCGATGGTGCAAGGCTGTTTGAACTATGAAATATATTGTCAACAGTATTCTTGTTTTGCCTACAAGAGTCACTTTAGTAATTTTAACAGCTTTCCTATCACATGTCGTAAGATTGTTATTGTAGTCTTCATTGCTTAATTCTAAAGGGGGGGGGGGGGGATCATATTTGCAATCTTTACTTAAAAAGTACATCACAAAATAACAACAACAACAGCAACAACAAAATCCGGACAGAAATTCATCTTGAAGAGAAAATGACAATGTTTTCTTTTTATCGTAATAATTTTATTAAAATATTTTTGAGCTCGACATGTATCTTTCTAATTTTAATGACAGGGAAGAAAAGTGATTTTCTGCTTTTTTTATTTTACAATGCTTGCTCAACACTTCTTGTGTCTAGCAAAGGAAATTACGGCGGTGATCAGAAAAAAAAACAACAAATACTGACATTGTTTTGATGAGAGCTATGTTATGGATGATTTTCCAATCACACTTTGATTATTAATTATTTGGATGAGCTGACGAGAATTGGACACAAGTACAGTATATTACCTTAATTATCAAACGCAGTGAATCTTTCGGGTTAATCTGAACAATCAATGCAATGCCAGTCAGAGAGAAAGAGATCAAAACACTCAGAATTTCGAAATTTATAAAGAAGACAGTTTTACTAACAATATAAGTTGAGGTGGCAAGCTCTGCAATCTGACCAGACATTACTGAGCTGAGGATATGAAAGGCAGAATCCACAGGATGATAAATGAAAGGCCACACAATGTCCTTCAATGGAAAGCTATCTTATTATGTTAACTGTAGGATCATATAAGAAGAGATAATGAATCTGAAGCGCGTTCCCAAGTAGCCAGAGTGGGGAGAAAGCAAATGGGGAGGGGATGATACAAGAAAGAGAATGAAAAGTGAGAGAAATCATCCAAACTGTGCTCGTTTATTGTCCATCCACTAAGCCTAATCTCGATAATATTTCAGTTAATCTGGCAACTATTTCCAACAGAATTTAATTAGTCCTTCTGAACAAGTACATGTAAATAATGGGGGATTAATTCCATATCTGATGACTAGTTTACAGTTTATAATATCTTATTTTTTGTTATTAGATGTCTGATTCTCGTTTCACATAATTGAAATGTGATTTACCTGCAAATTGATAATGAATTTGTCTCACAATCTTAAAATTTCAGTGTGGTCTAAGTCTAATGCTTTTTGAATGTTGTAGTGATGGCAGTTTTATGGGTGACCAATGTAATAATATTTCGTGCATACACGTAATTTAATAGAAGAAAATGAAGGTATATATTTAAATGTCGTCCTCATTGCTGTGTTATCTGTGTTGTTCGTCTAATAAATTAATTAATTAAGTACGTGTAATGTTTATCATCTTTAAATCGTATAATGATACCATTATATTATAGATAACTTTATCAGCTTGTAAGTCTGTTTGACTTTTAATGAAGCCAAAGCAAATGTTATCTCAGGACCATGAACATATTATAGGAGTCTTAGATTTCGTACTTCAGGAAAAAAAATCTATTTTAAGCAAACACACACACACACACACACACACACACACACACACTACAAACTCAAAACACTGTTCAAGAAAGACGACTATGTCAGGAACGAATCTGCTTCCACTAACTACAAATGAGACACACGACTGATATTCAAATCACAGCATTATATCCACACCAGGCTTAATCTATCCCGACTGAGAACAGAGAATACTGTCTTCCCTCTGTCTGGGATTTGTTTTTTTTCCACAAAGTCTTGACATTTTGAGCTCTTGAGTGCCAAAACTACTGTTTTATTTAACCTAAAATAAAATATATTAGCAAGACATTTTGTATTTGCTCAAGTTATTGTCTTCAACTGCCATTTGTATACAAATGTAAATTTTGTCTTGTTGTTGTGTTGGGATTTAACACCACATCAGCACGATTACGGCTATGTTTTAACAGCATGGTGGGATATGTTTGTAGTATGTCAAAAAGATTTATTAAAGTATATACATATGTATAAAGTATAATATCATATGGCCGTGCGATTACGAGTTATAAAAGGAATATCAAAATGTGTATAGAAATTTGAATAATAATAATAATAATAATAATAGTGATAATAATAATAGAGAGCATTTATATAGCGCTTATTCCTGTACAGTACAGGCTCTAAGCGCTTTACAATCTATTATTACCCCGACAGACCCAAAGAAGACACTCATAAACGTTCTCAGCAGCAGCTTCCTGGGAAGCATACAAGGCGGCTGCCTGTTAGGCGCTCAAATCCTTATCAATCTAACAATAGCAATAATCAAAAATTGCGCAGCGAAATAACAAAAGACGGATTCAAGTCAACGTGTGGTGACCTGTACATGTGACTATCCAATGCAGAACGCTAGTACAACATTCATCCTGAGATTCAAGTCACCAAATGACCAAATACTGTTTGTTATTAGATTTTAATTTCACTTCACTTGAGTATCAGAACAATTCCCTGATGAGAGAGAAAATAAAACACAAAACGTTTCAACGGCAAAGAATCCCAAAGCATCTGTATTACACAAGTATGTGCATAAACTGAAATCAGTCGCAAATATATTTACCGTCATGTAACTGTGTAGTTTTTAATATATAAATATATTCAGTACACTATATAGGTCTACCATGAAATATCTATAATCTGTCCGTAAATATTACCAAAAAAAAAAGAAAGAAAGAAAAAAAAAATCAAAACCAAGTGTCACATTAAAGGAAAATACATTTTGTGTGTATGATAACTTTGTATATACATGTATATATATAATATAAATAATGATCAAAAGAAAACACAATGTACACAAGAGTCCATTCAGCCAATTCAGTAACAGATGATTTTGTAGCTGTCGTTGAAACAAGTTACATCAGATTAATCTGTATCCCTCTGTTTGAGTACAATATCTTTTCTTGGTTAATAAAACACACAAAGCTGATTATTATGTTGCATTTAACACTTTTGAATTTTAAATTAGCTCTGCATCTTTATTTGCAGGCCAAAACTCTTCAAAATATAATTATGTAATAAAAGTACTAATGCCTCATTTTTTTATATATAGTTTTTCAAAAATCATTACCTGTATAAGTCACAAACCTGTGGTGATAAACATCAAGTGATTAATAATAAAGAAAAAAATACAAATACGTATACTTTGAACCTCATGTACATTGCCAAAATAGAAGCTCTTGGCAGTCAAAAGATGGAAACAATATTGTTTCAAACACCTCTGTTTTATTTCATAAGAATAAGATGGAGGCAATGCACCAAGGAGGTGGGCAATGTCAGGGAAGTGACTCTCAAGTCTTACATTTATTAAATAAGCCTTCTTTGATTTGATGACGAATGAGAAGATCAGCACACTTGGCAAAAACTGTCTCCTATTTTGACAGCAAACCTCATGTGTAATCAGGGTAAAAACATCCCCATTGTATAGCTGCAATGGCACTTGATTCCAGTAAGGCAAAGATCTCCAGCCATAAAATGTATGTCGCTACGTTACGTTACGTTCTCTTTACGTCTTTCAACCTCTTGCGGGTGGTTATCTCGAAATACATTCAATATGTTCATGAATAAATATCGGTAAACAGTCGTCTTATCGCTCAAGAGACACTTTTATAAAATGAATAAATATGTCTAAATAATGCATTAAAGTAAAACAGTGTAATGCAATAGTAATATATGGCGGACTGAAATAAATTGACTGTATTTCAGCTGGATTGCAAATTGACCCAGTGAAAATCATTGTGGCCCCATAAGGGCTTCTTGAGAATTTTTGTTTCGATCAATGATTTTATGATAAATCTTTGTGTAATTTTTAAAAATGATACCAAAAAGAATAAACCTATAAAACAGAATTCACATCTGGAACAAAAGTCAGCTTCTATAAATCAAATTTTAAGGAAAGTATGGTCAAGACCAAGACCAAGAATACATGTACATGTATTCCTATAGGATTCAAACACTCTAAAAGATTTTTAAAAAAAAAAAAAAAACTCTGTCAACATAGGCCTGGGCATTAACCGCAGCACAACTACCTGTGAACACCGAGGACTCGCGTGATACTACCCGAATTACTCAAGTACCGGTATTCGCTCCAGTGATACTGTACCAAAGACCGAACTCGAACTCCAGCTTCTGAGTTCTAGATGATACCAACACTGAGCCAGTGTTTCCAACTATGCGGCTTCGTTGGGGGAGTTGGGGGGGGGGGGGGGGGGGGGGGGGTGGGGGAAGAGGGAAA